>VXAC01001164.1:1047551-1308894 GCA_013399225.1 Rhipidura dahli
CGCCGGCAGCATCCCGGCCGCGCTCCGCATCCCCGCCGGCCACGAAGGAACCGGGGGCGGCCCCGCCGGCAGCAGCCGCGGCAGGAGCCGCGCTCCGGGCTGGGCAGCGCGGGGACCCCGGCTCGGTGCTCCCCTGCCCCTCGGGACTCGCCCTGTGTGCGCATCCCGGGGTGGCCCTGGCCAGCGGGGCAAAGGTGCGGGAGGATGGTGCGGCTGGGTCCCAGAACAGGACGTGACGAGGGGAGGAGTGAAGGGAAGAGTTACTTGATTGTTTCTGTGCAGCAGGAGCTAAAGGCGCACGAGGGTGTCCCAAACCAGGATTCAGAGCTGTGAGTGTCCTGAAAATGTGTGGAGGAGCAGCTTGCTTGGGATGTAATTGCATGTCTTGGTCTCAGATTGCTGGCCCAGAATCACACAGGACCTGTTTCAAAGCCAGAAACTGAGACCAGACCCCAAGCCATTGATTTATATGGCTGTCAAAACACCTTGTCCCCGCACTCCCCCTGTCCTGTGTGCTTTTTAGTCCCCTTCCTGTTAAGGATCTTCCTTTCAAGTTCTCTTTTCCTCTCGTTCAAAAATACATAGACTGCAAAAACCTTTAACTGACTATCTGCTGGAGAAACAGACCTTGGTTTACTATAATTAGGTAATTTCTGAACATTTACTGTCGTCTAGATGATTGCTAGAATCTGCCTCTGTCATCCACTTCATTTAGGCTGCAAACACACTGAGACAAACCATTCTTTGCAATGCTGCAAAGATGCTTAAGGATGTGATGAAAATTTCTGCCTGTTTAACTCTTTCTATAGTCAGCTCTGGATTGAGGAATGGTCTAAGTGCAGCACAAAGTGCTGTTAAAATAAACAGACACACCAAGAAGAGACATTTTGTCTTGGGAAGAATTCTGTTGTTCATCCTGGTTGAATTTGTGGCCTTCTAGCTCTGTTACAGTGGTTGCAAATAACAAAAGGACATGATTTATTCTTGTGTGTTTACAAGATTCACGCCCTTCCTCATCCCACAAACAAAGAGAGTAGGAACTGAAATGGAGAATGAAATTCTGGATGTGAGCACCCTCATCTATAGGGCTGCTTCTGCTGACTTCAAGGGGCTTTGTATGTGTTTCTCTCTCTTGCCAGAATATTTTCTCTTCTTTGTCAGGTAGGAAAGTCTTCAGTGGTTTTCTGTGAAAAACAGAAAGCTGGGCTCTCAACTGGCATCAGCCTATGCAGATACCAAATTGCCATTACCCTGCATGCCTTTTTCCCCTCACAGGGACTGACTTTGGCTTAAACACAGCCCAGAGCTCAAGGATCAGCTGAACCCTGCTTTTCTGGCCCATTGTAAGAGCTGCTGCAGGCACAGTGTCTGGAGCAGACAGGGTCTGTCACTGGGGCCTGCACAAGATTGACTTGGTCTCTTTTGTGACATTTTTGCTAATTTTCAGTTGTTTGGTTGTTTGTTTGTTTTTTTTTTTTTAATTTGGCAGATGGAAGCTGAAGAGGAAGGGGCAAAAAAGCTGTCACAAGTCAGCTTTGACAGCTTGCCTCCCAACTACCATAACGAGTCCAACATGGAAACCAGAGTGGGCAACAGAACTGTTCAGACTCATCAAGAAATTGATAAGGTATGAGAAAACTTCTGTGTGGTGAGCTGTCCATTCTTGCACACCTTTTCTTCAAGAAAAAACCCCCAGTTTTACATGCTTATTCACAAAACAATTTGGAGTGTGAACTTTCCTGATGCTAATGACTTTGGGGTTTTATTGTATCTTCTGTGCTTGCCTAATCACACTGTTTAGGACACATCATGAAAGCTTAGTGTGAAATGATAATTTATTTTGAAAAAAGTGCCTGCTAAAAATAGGACACTGATAGAGCTATTACATGGGGAATAAAACCCCAACCATCTCCTGCTCAGTTAGCTTCTTTACAGTGTCATTTTAAATTGAAAAGGAGGTAGCCCTGTCATCTACTTTTCCCCCTCAGATAAGGGTTTATTATGAGTGACAGCAAAATGGGAATAAAAGAGGGGGTGGGAGTGGTTAATTATTGCAGAATGTAGGACTGAGACTAACAAAGGACTCATAAAAACTGGAATTTGATGTTTTGTTCTTTTTCTCTATCAGGTTACCGATAACAAGACTGGATCCACAGTTTTTTCTGAGACAGTTATTACATCTGTAAGAGATGGAGAAAACAAGAGAAATCATGTAAGTGAGCACTTTCCTTTCTTTCTGAAAGTCAAACAAATAGTTTGGGTTCCTTGTTCAGAAGACTGTCACAGAGTTCACCTAACAAAATTATGGAATCTTTTAAAACACACAGAACCATTGGGGTAAGCAGTCAAAAATGTTTGTGCTCTTTAAATAGTTTAACATAGGAATATTATGAACTGGAAGCAGAGTTTCAATGTTGTAGTTTGTTGACCTGTTTGAATAGTCAATTTATCTGTCAAATATAATGTTAATTACAAAAAGATAATTACATAGCTCTTTCCAGTGAGTGTGGATAAACCCTTAGTATAACAGTGATCTTGTCTTCCACAAAAAAAAAAAAGCCTTACAGACTTCTAACAGTTGAAAATAACCCCAAATCATCTATTTATGAGGAATCTGTGGAACAATATATGTTTCTGTTTGCTTTTCAGCCTAACACAGTGATGGACAACTGGTTATGAAATGTCACTTTGAGGAGAAGGGAGAGATAAGGACAGAGGAGGGGAGGGGACAATAAATGCCCTCCCCTCTCAAAATATGGCCGTTTAAGGACTCTCAAAGAAGTTTAAAAGATCAAGAATATTCTTTACCTAAGTCTTGCAAACACAGGTCCATTTGCTAAACATCAGTAGTCACATGAGAAATTCAGCATATACCACTGCTTAAAAAAATTGGGTTTTCTTTGGTTATAGTCTTGCCAAAATGGACTCTTTTTTATGCTCTTGCTAAGACTGGGCTTGCCAGGTTTCCTCTGATAGCTGGCTTCATCTGACTAATGGTTTGTGGTTTGACTTACTTTAACATGCCCTGGCTTTTTTTGAGTAACTTACCTCCAGTTCTTTCACAGAAGCAGCTCTGTAACTATTTTATAAAACACTGAAAAATGAAAAAAAATACGGCAGTAGTTTCTAGTTTTAATGAGCACAGAACCTGAAATTAGTGCCTCTTTTCTGAAGTTTCCCTCTTTCAGCTCATATTTTTATACTGCTGTTTAAGTTTGAAAATGGCAAGTAGCAAAATACAGCATACACAAGCAGCTTTACTTTTTTTTTTACTATTTGGCAGAGCTTGTAGATTGTGTGAAAGGCCAAGGTGTAAAATAAATTGTAACTATTCTAAATTACATCTGCTTTTATACAAAGTGTTAACATCCTACTCAGTGCTTTTTAATAATGAGATTATATGTAATGAACGCAATCCAAATGTTTTTTTCACAAGCAAATGTGATAATCTTCAAAACCTGTGTGCAAAGGCAAACTTTTTAACCTTCTTAGCACTGGAACACAACACTAGTGATGTTTCATAATGTATTTGGCTTGCCTGTGGTGTCTAATCATTCTTCACAGCTGTAGAAAGTATTTCTAAATTAACTTTCTCCAAGGTTCATACAAAATTCCTTACAAGCTTCATATATCAAGGTACAGCTGCATTTTCCATACGGGGAGTTTGCCTCACTTACCAAGCCAGTGCTGCATCCAGAGCTCATGCTGTTCTTGGTATGAGTACTGTTGTTAGAACTCTTCCTGTTCTTCGTGCTCCAGCTGCAGAACCTGAGGGCTGAGCACACATTTTGGTCAGGCTTTTGGTGGCAGCTCTGCACCGAGAGCAGCCGGAGCCCGTCCCGTCAGCTCCTGGTCGCTGGAGTCCCGCGGCACTGCCATTGTTCACCAGCGTCCCCACTGCAGCAGCTGCCAGAACACAACTGCACTTGTTAATGTTTATTTCCCCCCTCACACTCATCTGGAGCTTTCAGCATGCCTGTGGTACAAACACCTTATTTAGAGGTTGCCAACTTAGATGAAAAGCAGCCTATGGATGTACTTGGTCCTTTTTTAAGGAGAGAGTGAAATAAATTTGAAGGGATGCCTAACAGAAGTCAATCTGAAGATGCTTGCAAACTTTAAACATTAAGGAGGAATATGAATCACTTTTGGTACTGCAAGGGCACAGAAATATTGTAGGAGTAATGCAATTAAGAATTGGAAGATTTGGGTTACAGCAAGGAAAAAGGTGCTGCTGAGGAGAGATCTATGAAGTAGAAGAAAAATTTTGTCCACATTAAAAGGCACTGTTGCTTAGGTCTGTAAGCTTAAGGTGAAAGAATTGGGAAATGACCTGCAGAAAAGTTGGCACCTTTGAAAGCTTAGGTCATTTTTATGCACACAGATTTTCATACCTGAGGTTTTGTGTGACACTGTGACATGTGCCAGTCACTCTCCAGGCCACAGGCTTCACAGAGCAATAGCTGGTGGGAGAGTGATTCCATTGGTTTCAGAGGTTCAGTTTATGGGCTTACCTTATAAAAGTTAAGGATTCCCACAGCTCCTGCACTTTAGGTACAAATTTGGGTGGTAAAAAGAAGAATTTTCCAAGCACCTTCACAAACTGCCTGCTCTGAAATTTAAACTCTATGTACTTTATTACTGCAGTAATTTGTGATAACTGAAACCCTACACCTCCTCAGTTTACATTTCTTTTCTGTGCTGAGCTGTAAGCCTCTGAAATCACTGGAAGTTTTTCATGTGATGTTTTTGGGCTTTGAGAGGTGTCACAGAAGCCTTGCAAGAAGGCAAAGATGTGTCTGCATTGCAATAATAAATCCACTTATTGGCCGGAATGAAATCCAGCACTGGAGAAGCAGCTTTGTGTAAAACAGGTCGTGCCAGCCTTTTAAATCACAGTGCCTGTCCTCCTGAAGCAGATGCCAATACACACACCAATAGTGTATACAGATATGTTTATAAGCATGTACAGGCACAGAAAATGCAGATACACCAGGGAACATCCTCCACTCACAGACTTTTCCTTTCAGAGGATTTCTTCCTGGCCCTGCCTAGAGCAGCACTCTCCTTAGACTGCTCTCTGTTACTGATGGCTCCTTTGGCAGTGCTTTTATGGCCAGGAGGCTATTGCTGCTTAAAGCCTCCAGAAGGGGAGTTGGGCTCTTTGCCACTTCTGGCAGTGCAGTCCAGTTCCTCGGAGGTGCTGCATTGTTGGGAGGCCCCGTGTACATTCCCAGACTCACATTCACTTTCTCAGATGTCACTGAGGGTTGGCTGTCACCCCTGTTGATGTCAGGCTTCAGTCCAGCAGTCTTGTGTCTGTATAGAGGCCAAACACAGGCAGAAGGTAGCTGGATGGGCATAAAGTCTGTGGAGGGCCTGACATCCATTTGTTCCTGGATTTAAGGCTCAAATACCCTGTAATTTACCTCTCCAGGGAGCATTGGTTAGTTTGCAAATTATTAGAGTATTTTCAGTCAAAAGTTCAAGCAAAGAGCACAGCAAAAATAATAGCATTCCTTATTATCCTCTGAAAATAAAAACCTTCTCTAGCTTGTTGGCTAGACCTGTTTCAGTTGTGATACATTAGCCTAGCCAAGGGAAAGCAAGGATGAAAAATAAAAGGAAACAAAATTGGTACTGGTAAGGTTTGCTGCACAAAGATTTAGTTGCATTTGTTCTCACTTCCATTCAGAATAGTATTTTACATAAGCTCTCTCTTCCAATTCAAAAGTAGTGTACCTGAGCTTTCTTTTTGTTTCTAGTAATTTGAGAAATAATTTAAAAAGCGATATCTTCTTTTTAGCAAGGTTGATTTTTGTGTTGTTTTGTTTGGCTTTTTTTTTTTTTTTTTTCAAATTTTAATGGAAGTGTATCTGGTAGGCTTCAATTCTCTTTCTTGAAAGAGGTTTTTAAAGATGCTGGTATCTAGGGCAAGTGAACCAGGCAGCTGGAAGAATAGGGTGCATTTCTCATTTCACTTTGTCACTGTGGAACAGATTCCTTTCTTTTGCTTGTTCCTGGTAGCAGAGGCTGTCATGGGCACAGCTGTGCCTTCTCTTTAGTTACACAGCCCAGGTCAAAGTTCCTCTTAGGGAGGGTGAGGAGAGCTGCCCTCGGTGTGAGGCTGTGCTTGCTGTTCTTCCACCGAGGCGGGTGTGTGCAGGAGGGACACACCTTCTGCAAACACAGCAGCTGCTCAGAGAGGGACTGCAAACACCAGCACATCCCTAGGAGGAGACCCTGTGGTGCCCAGGCCTTTATTTCCATAAGGAAGGCTGCTGCTGGCACCCCAGGAGCTCAGGGCAGGGAGGTATCCCTCTGAAACTGGGTTTGCAAGCTGAGCTGGCAGGTCCTGGTTTATCTGTACAGGCAGAATGGGTGGCATCCCTGTTATATCAGCCTCATGTAAACCTTTTCTCTGCCTTTATCTTTACTCTAGCAGTAAAAAGAAGGCCAGTAGCTCCATTTCCCCCCTTTCTAGAGAAAAACAGTTTTGTAAATGGTTAAGCTACAGCTCTTCAAGCTCCCACTTCTCTGCTGATGTCCAGAACTGCCAAAGTAACCACTTGGTTCCTGTTTGGGCAGCTTGTATATATGATTTCACCAAACATGCTCTCAGCCACATGAGCTGGGGTTGCTCTCCTTGAGGCCCATACTGCTCCAGGGAGAGGAGTTCCTACCAGTGCTCTATAGAAAGGAAGCTTTGGAAATTGAGAAGGAAGAATCAATGGAATGGAAATTGCAATTTTTCCATCAGCACCAGTGCAGGAGAGGAGTCAATGGCAGAAATTTGACAATGCAGCATCTGGGGGTTGATTTCTGCTCCCTAGTGTCTCAGGGAGGACACTTGTTTTGGGCAGTCTTATAACTGGGTCCAGTTTTTTTGTTTAATTTTTTCATGGCACTTTTAGTCCCTGGTGACTTGCACTCAACAACCTCAAACTATCAATAGCCACAGTAAGTGCATTCCTGGGTTGGAATCCTGGTCTCTGTCTAGCCAAAAATCACGTAATATCTAAATCTGATAGGGTTTGAATGTTTAATAACTTAATTCCTTGGTGCTCTAAGTTTGCTTTTCTGTTAGCTGTCCAGCCTGCTGTGCCCCATTAATCACTGCACCAGTGCAGTTCTTTCCACAACACCCAACCTCTAGGTAATCCTTGGTGTAGGAGTAGATAAAGCAAATTGTACTTGCTTCAGAGAGCCATGGCTCCTCAGGCAGGCTGGGTTAGACATCCCTAACCAATTCTTCCCATTTTACTGAACCCCCTTTTCTTGTTCCCTTTTCAGTTTCAGTCTTGGCAGTGTAGAACACTGAGCTTTGGGGCAAGTGCGAACAGCTCACGGGGACAAGTAGCTTGTGTTTGTTGGAGTAGAAAACGATGTGGAGAAGGGTGCAAAGGGAAGCAGGATTTAGCCAAAGATGAGAAGAATAGTTCAGTTAGCAATTTGAGTTGCTCTTATTAATCTGGAGTATTTTCAGGCTGTGAATCTGGCTGTAGAGAGGGGCGTTTTCTTCTTGTATGAAGGCTGTGACGGACTGTGTGCCTATCTGAGACTTCATAGATAACTCCATAAGCAGCAAATGCTCCTTAGTGGTGCAAAAGCTATTAAGAGATTTAATTTAGGTCATGGATGATAGGATGGCCTTGTTGACAGTCACAGTGTATCTAAAGTGGTTTTGACAGTCAGCTGATGTTCACTGGGCTATGGGCAAAAAAAATCTGGATGTTAGCCTCAGAGAATGGAAAGACCTGGCAGAAGGAGCCTGAAATACAAATGTCAAAGAAACTTCTCTGAGGAGGAAGGTGGGAAATCTCTGTAATTGCCAGCTGCCTGACACACTCCTCAGTGTCCACATCTTTGCTTACCAAACTCAGTGCATCCTGAGCTGGTTTTCTCTCAGAAAAGCTGTGTGGAAAGCTGTGGGCACACACAGAGCAGCAGGAGTGGCCAGGGGGCACAGACATCAGTGCTTGTGCAGCGCTGAGGAGGTGCAGTGGCCTGGGTGGGAGAGGTGAGGCTGCAGTTTCCACGCACTCGGCTCTCGGGCTCCGTGGCCCTGAGCAAACAGGCAGCTGGGAGCAGCTGCCAGACCTTATCACAGGCAAGAGGATGAAGGTGCCTTTTGCTGAGAGGTGAGGCAAGCCAGGCAGGTGTTTTGGCTGAAGACACAACCAGCAAAGGTCAGAGAACACAGATCAGTATCGCTTTTTTTTTTTTTTTTCCTCTTAAGTGGTGGCTTAGATTTCCAGGCAAGTAACTGATGCAACAGCAAAAGGGTTTGCTCCTAATTAAAGGTATCAAATCCTGCTCTCGTTTGTATCAGCAGGAGTCTGAAGCAGTTCAGATAACTTCAGTAAATTTACTTCATTAGTAATGGAAAAAATTATTAAGAGAGTGATTGGGATTCCTTTCATATTTCCTATTAGTCTAGTTTAGTGAAAGTTGGTTCTTTTTCTGTCAAGTTAGGGAAACAAAACTGTAGTACTAATAGATATTCCAAAAGTCTTCATTAGCAATTCCAGTCTATGCCTGTATTTAGAATTGTTAAAATTTTTTGCCAGATCCTCCTGTGCTGTAATGTGGTATTTCTGTTCCAGCTAAACCCCAAAGAAAAAGAATATTTTCATGCAAAATCAAGTTGGCTGAAGAGCCACCCCACCATTTTTATCTCTCTGGACTATTGCCCTTTGAGCAGCTAAATATTGAAGAGGGAAAGCTTTTCCTGTGATGAATTCTCCTCACCAAAAATGAGCTATTGCTGTAACACAGTGCCTCGAGCTGATTCAGTGCTCTCAGCATGGTTAGTAAGAACAGACTGGTAAACCAGTGAGTTCCTCTGAAGGGTGCAAACCTCTCTCTTCTAGCCAGTGCTTCACCAGTGTCCATGCAGCACTTCCAAAGCTCACAGCACTCTTGTCAGCTGTGGGAATAAATCCTGCCTTGTCCGAAGCTTTCTGTGTGCAGGGAGGAGTGCAGCTTCCTGCTTCTCCCTTGTTTGCACATTGGTTGTCACAACTCTCCGGCCAACAAGCCGTGGTAGGGGAGTGGTGAGAGGCAAAGGGAGTTTGTTTACCTTTTCCCTGGTTTTGGTTCATTTTTCCCACTCATAACAGGCTGAGTTTGGGGAGCCAAGCCTGTGGAATTGTCTTTTACAGATCACGTCCAAGCTGTAGGGAGATATAAAAACAAACCACGATGAAGGGTTTTACTTTCTGCCTCTCCTAGATCAACATATTTATTCTAAGAGAAATGGGGATTTTTTCTTATCTCCTCTTTGAGGTAACAGACAGTCAGGAGAGTGAATCTTTTATGTGGGCTGGTGGCAATTTTGGGACATCTGTTAAGAGATCATAGTATGGATTATCCTTACTGAAGGTCCATCAGCAGTGTTTCTTTCCTCTTGCCATACACATGTAGCAAATTACTCATGAGAGGAAAAGCTTTAAGGCAAATGAGAATTTTTTTCCTCTGGTTTTGATTACATGACTTAATCCATTGGCTCCAGCAGCTGCTTATTTGAGATTTTAGCTGAAACCATGTTATCTAATTAAGCAGCAAGCCTTAGCTGGCAGGGTAACAACAGTAGCTAAAGCACGGGGAAATACAGGCTACAGCACTGGATGTATAGCATAAATATTTTGTCTTTTTATCTTTTATTTGCATCTGTTGTAATCTTAGATTGGATGAGGTAGATACAAAGGATGCAGATGAATGGGTTACATTTGTGTTGTCATAGGTAAGGGGGCAGAATTTGCTGTGGCTGGGAGGTTGGCCCTGTGACACATCTATGATGAGCTTGAGTCTTATCTCACCCTTGTCTGGACTTAGGAGGGTTAGATTCTACACAGTCTGCAGGATGATACTGGTTTTATACCACTGAGCAGGAGGAGAGAGAATGAGTGGGATCAGTGATTGCTCAGCTTTCTGTGCAGTTGTGTAGAGTCAGGAAGAGGTGTGAGATGCTACCAGTCCAGCTTGATGGTGTTTTGTACTATGATTTATTAAGTGAACCATAGAAATTGAAGGAAAGCGAGGAATTGAAGTTGTTTTTGTTCAGTTCTGTTTCATGGAAGGAAGAAAGGAAGGAAAGAAGGAAGGAAAAGGAAGAAAGGAAGGAAAAGGAAGAATGGAAGAAAAAAAAAGAAAGAAGAAAGAAAGAAAAAAGAAAAAGAAAGAAAGAGAAAGAAAAAGAAAGAAAGAAGCACTGCAGAAAAGTGTCTTCAAATGCAATGCCTTGAGAAATGCATTTCTGTGTCTCACTGAGCTGAGTGAGTCCCAGCTTTGTCCTTCCTCCCATGTGATTCACTGAGAGCATTTTGGCATCTTTTGTGCAGTGAGTGTCTGCCTGGCCTTTGCAGGGGCTGGGTCACTGCTGGCACTGAGGGACACCACTGGTGAATGCATCAGCTGCCAACTCGTGGTTCTTCACCTCTGCAGTTCACAGAGAACCACCCTCCACCTATCCCACCTGTCCTGGTTCTTGCCTTCCTAACAAGTCCACTCTCCCTTCCAGTTGGTAATATATTGTAATGCAGCATGATTGTACAAAAGATGTACAGGGTGGGGTGGGAAGTCTGCATCTGTTTACTCATTATTCTGTCTGGAAATGACTCAGAGCCTGCTTGTGAATTTATATCACATGAGGAATCCCTCAAACTTCTCCCCTTAGGAAGTCCAGGGGGAGAAGCAGTATCTTGGGGCCTGTAGAGAGTTTGACATCACAGTGTCAGGCAAAGGGGAGCCTCAGTGTTTTTTCTGGGTCCAAGATAGCTCACAGCTATCAGAGAGTCCCCTGGTAGGGGCTTGTCTTGGACTTCATATGTGGTGGAAATCTGGAACAGGTTCATATTCTTATGTCCCTTCTGGAAAAGGAGTGTGCTGAAGACCCTTTTCCCCTTCTTCCTCATTGGAGTTTTTTTAGGAAATGGAATGAATATTCATGAATAGTCATCATCTTATGTTGTTGATATCCTCTAGGCACATGATTTCAGATGGAAAATTAAACTAAGGGAATAAAAAATGCTTTTGTAATCCTGAGAAATGCCCCACAGATGAGGTCTTGAAGAAGCTTCAAAGAGTCAACACCTATGACCCAGATGCCTATTCCATCCTTAGGCAGACATGGATCTCATGTTGTGTGCTGGAGATGATTTAGTCCAATGCTATTGTTGTAATTCAAACCCCTTCTTCTTCCACCTACAGCTCATGGAAAATAAACTATTCAGTTTCTTCCACAGTAGCAGCAGTCTCTTATGCTGTCAGCTCTGCCACGGGCAAAATCCATTGAATGGAATCCTTGCTAGTGTACTTCTGTTTTGGTATTGTTACCCTTGGCTGGCACCTTAAGCACAATTAAAAAGTCTGTTCCAACTGTAGACTACAAAAAAAAAGTATATTATACAGGGACAAAGCCCATAAATTCAGGATTTGAAATCAGTTCTGTGAGGGATGGGACACAGGTTAACATCTTACTCTTAATTTAGTGATTAAGATTAGCCAGCAGCTACTAAGTGCAGAAATCTTACTTTAAAGGCTTTCCTTTTCACCCAGCTGTTTCACATCCTCGCTGTGTACAGCTACTCTGTGTTGTTTTGCTTGTACAAATTTGCAGAATTGCCATAGTTCAGTAGTGAATCACGGAAACTTTGCAGCTGCCAACTTCAGAGACAAGAGCAGCCGGCATTCAGATCCAGCTCCCAGGGAGCATCATTGCATCAGAGTCATCAGTCTTTGTGTGATTGCTGCTACTCACAAATAATGGCACTTTGGAGCTTTGTGGCACAGCTCTACAGCAGCTCCACAACTGCTACTGGAGCTCAGGACATCTGGAATAAAACCCAGGATCTCTCAGACCAAGAGTGTTCAGACACATCTTCTGCTTATCAAAGATTAAGGAATTGTTGTTATCGAGTTAGCAGATCCACAGGTAGATGCATTTCTCTGTTAAGACCATTAATTGCAAACTTAGTTTAAGAAAACTTTAGGAAAACTTTGTTTATAAACATGCATCAGTATTTTGACCTCACATATACATAAATATATATACACATGGACACAGTTCTTTTCTTCTTTCTTAGTTGGATAGCTCTTAGTTTCCAGACTAACTTAACTGCCTGTCAGATATATAATTTATGGGGGTTTTCTACCAAATTAAAACAGTTCTTCTCCTGTGCCCACTGTGATACCATTGCAAAATAGATTGAAATGAGTACTTGGCTCTGCGTTTCCTACATGGGAGCGTTTGCAGAAGCTGTAGTCCTGCCAGGATCAGGTTTTTATTACTGAAAAAGAAAAAGGGTGAGGGAAGAAAATGAAGTAGCTGCTTCTCCAGAGTGACCTGCTATTAAATTATTGCAAGGCATACAGAGAAATTTGGACCAAGAGTGATCAGAGCAGGATCTGAGAGAGCATCTAGGCACCATTTTCCTCATTATTCTGAGGCATTTGTGAGGAGTATTTTTGGTTTGTGTCTTTGGTTTTTTGGGTGTAGTTTCTTCTTTCATGGGAATCAGCTCCTTGAAGCTGTGGATAAGATGGTATTTTATTTATTTCCTCTTTTGATGTTGAACATTAACTGCATAAGGATCTGATCAGTGACAGGATCACTGTTTGTGTGGTGGGAATAAGCAGGTGGTGGAGAAAGGGATGCAGTTCTTACTCTGGCTTTGGTGGTGAGCAGTTTATTGGGGGCCACAGCCTGCCTCAATCAATTCCCTCAGCTTTTTAACAGCATTTAAAGGCTAACACGGCTGTGTTGCTTTGGGTACCTAAAGCCAAGCTCAAGTGCCTTTAGGCCACCTTCAGTTATGTCATGAAGACATATTTTGCATCTGTTTATATTGTGTCATGCGGAGCACCAGGAGTGAAATTTTCCCAGTTAAAATGCTTCTGGGGAGCAGGGCAAAGGGAATCCAATGAGATTAGCTCCATGGAGAAGTTCAAGACAAAACCAAGGGGCTTGTGTTTTGTTGTTTGTTAGTTTTGAGCTCAGAAGTCCCACTCCTGTTGAAGAGCCACCCAAAGAGCTGGCTTTCCCTCATAGCACTGGGATGTGACCCCTGCCACGGTTTGCAGCTCATGTCTGCTCTTTTCAGGACATCTTCTTTTAACATCTTCTTTTTTTAATTTTACTGTGTACTTGGCAGGACAGCAGTGAGAGGTTTGCACTGCTGGAAAGTATTACAGAGGTTTTGAGGTATTTCAAGGCAAATTAATTCATATCTCATTAAAGACAAATGCATTACATGCCCTGTCTAGACAACTGAGAGATTAGGAACTGGAATGCTACTGCATTTCAAATGAAGGTAGTAGTTTCCATAAAACAATATTCCATGCTACGTAATTCTGCCTTTTTTTTTTAATACGTGTAGGATATAAAACAGGTTTTATGCTTCTTTTTTTTCCTTACTACTCAGCAGTTTTTGCCATCTGCTGCAGTAAGGGAGACTGGCCCTACGTGAAACAACTTGCAGAAATTGAAACAAAACCTAGAAGGGGATTTGTAAACACAGAAATGTTAACTCTTGGAGGGACTGTTTGCTAAGAGATGTCAGTTCCAGCGTGAACGTGGCACTTCAGCCATGGCTGGACTTGTTGTTGTCTCCCAGGTGCAGTTGGGTGAGCTCTGGCACTGTTTGGAAAGGATCTGCTATGGAGGTTAACACTGAGTTCTACCTGAGTTAAAGGATTTTGAAATGTGAATTGCTTTGTATGGGGAGTTTATAATAGATGTGTAAAGGGGCTTTTGTTCAGAGAAGCTTTTGGAGCACAGTTGTGCCTGAATACTGCAGAGATGCCCCCAGGCATTTCCAGGGTTGTTACTAAAACTCATTTTCTGACTGTCACACCAGCTGCTTTAGTAGCATTGCTCCCTGTGCTGTGTTTCTGCTGGCAGAACTCCCTGACCTCTCCAGAGTCACTGATGTTTGCCTCTGTGCTTCATGGCTTGGGAACCTGAAATCCATAGAGGGTTAGGAATGAACACTTTGGGAGGGCTGTTCTGGCTTACCAGCTGTGCAGAAAACAGTCCTGCCTCTCCCTTCAGCTCCTTCAGGAGTTTGTAGGCAAAAACTTGAACTGGATCACAGTAAGCCAGCAAACTGGGCCATGTAGATCACACAAGGAGGGCAGAAGGGGTTCTCTGCTTGAATCCCACTGTTCTCATCCCAGAGAACTGCAGAAAAGTTTGATTCAAGTCATGACAGTGCCTTCCTCTGCTTTCTTGGGTTCTAAACTAAAGGAGGAGAGAAAGTCTCACTCAGGACAGCCCCTTCAGACAAATACTGGCTGAAGATATGAGTAGTGAAGAGAGAGTTTTGTTTAAAGTTATCTTTGAAGAAGAACTTTCTGAGAATGTGGAGGCAGGGTGAGTGTGAGTGGGGAGAGGGAGCAGACAAATCAAATGCCAGTTGTGAGTTTAAAATCCGTGAGTCCATTTTGAAGGCTAGACATCATCAGAATATTTTTTAGTCTACTCTTAGAATTTTAATTAAGGATTAAGGGGGAAAAGAGCAAAGAAAGTGAGTCATTTCAGTATATACTGTATCACCAGCAAAACAGAGTATTAAAAATACTGCCATAGAGAGGTACAGAAACCAGATGAACACTGCCAAAGAGAGTGGGTTTCTGTGTGCAAGCAGGTTAACTCTGGCTGTGTTGTTCTGCTTTCATGACTTGAAATGAGAAATTCTTTGCTTGTCCCTCTTTGTCCCCCTCGGTGTGCTGTCTGGGAGAGGCTGCCGTGGTGCACAGCACCGTGGGACACACCACTGCCAGAAAAGCCCCGGCACCTGCTGGGCCCAGGGCGTGCTGTGGGCTGGAGGCTGCAGATTGACACTGGAAGAAAACTCTTCTCTTGTGTGCCTTTGCATGTGTGCAAAGGCCTGAGGGAAAGCTCTCCTGTCAGAGCTTGTCCCAGCAGCTCTGACCTGTGCAGTCCTGCGCCAGCTCTTTCGGTGGTCTGGGAGCTGCTGTATTCGACTCTCACCAGCATCACTCACTGCTTTGCTCTCAGATAAAATGGACACTAAGCATTCCTTAGGAAAGCAAGAATCTTTGGCATAATCTACCAAAGACAAGAAACCTGAAGTTTCTTTCAGCAGCAGTTGTTTCAGCAGACTTAGGAATCTTTTCCATGATTTTCATTTTCTTGTTGGGTGGGTTTTTGGTTGTTTTTTTTTTTCTCTGTTGGTTTTGGAACAGATCCTAATGTCCTAATTGCTTCCAGGTGCTGCAGGATATTCACTGTAGAGCACAATATTATAGTAAGAGTCCACAGGATGCTGAGTGTGTCCTTACAGGTAGATAGCATGGGATTCTCCATCCTGGTCTCTGTTGTTTATGGTTCCCAGTTCTCCCATTAATAAATAGGCAATGCTGCTTTCACTCTGTATTACTCTTTATCACTTCCCAAACAGCATATTCCTTTGCCACAACATTAAATTAACTGGTATAACACCAAAATGGATTTCAGAGAGGTGTACATCATTATCACGGTGGCTGGCTTATTCTGCCTTTAAGTTATCTGCCCAACTTGTATGTTTTGCTGCACATCAGAAGCCAAAACTCCCTCTCCTCAGTTTATGCAGTTGCTCCTGCAAAGACAAAATATTTCGAGAAATAACTTAGTTTGCACAGTTCCAGGAAAAATTGGATTGTTGAGAATCTGTTGCAGCTGATGAAGATGTTCAGATTTCCTCCTTTGTCCAGCAACTATTCTGTGTTAAGGTAGCTGAATTATAAAAGGTCTGTTGCCTGATTAAAGAAAGAAAAATAATTTTTAAAATGTATATTGTTACACATCTGCATGTAAGCATTACTGAGTTCTGCATTGACTGTGGATATCTGGGTGAAGTAAATTGGTTTGGAGTGTGGCACACAGTTTCACAGAGATCATATGAAAGGAAGCCTTTTCCATGCCAGGAAAGAAACCCACAAAGGGATTTTTTTTCCCTGACTGGAAACCCTCATAAAACTGAATGTCTGAACTGGTGGGACACAATTCAGTAAGAGGAAAAAGTTTTTTGATGTGGAACTCACTAATTCAGGAGAAAGCAGCAACTGGAGAATTGCAACTTTGGTGTTAGGTGGTTTTAGAGCTAGCCAGAGAGTTATTCCATGAGCTTCAAAACGATTACAGCAGGATTTCTCCTTTGTGGAGAAGGATGGTTGGAAAACCTGACAACAGCGAGACCTGGCTGTTTGCCTGAGAGGGGATGGAACAGGAATGAAACAGTGTGGGCTATTCTGGGTATGGTTTATACAGGGGATTCATCAAAGCAGCTGACACAGCTACAGACAGCTACAAAAGTTGGCCTGAAAGAGCACGGATGCTGAAGAGAAGTGGCTGGCTGCTCACTTGGAACCACAAAACCTCCAGCACACTCTGCAACATTTGGATATTTGCATTTTGATCCACCAGATTATGTAGCAACAGGAAAGCAAAAAAAAAAAAAAGAACACGCAGAGTACTGGGATAATGAAGTTGCAAAATGTTGTGATAATTTATAGCAGCCTACACTTGGTGATACTAATTCCTTAAAACAGCTAAAATGACTTCTTCTGAATTATGAACTTGTAACCTCAATGTCGAGTCACTGACTTGGAAAGGGTCTGGCCCTAGGCTGTGTTCAGCTTCTGTTCTCTGTTCTGGGTAATCAAACTGCTTGGAAACATCTGAGGTGGCCAAAGTGGGTAATTCAGACAGGGCTGATTCAGGCAGAGCAGCCTTGCCTCACACAGGGCAAGAGCCCTCCAAAAGGCTCAATCTGGAGAAGATCTGAAGAAAAGGAGAAGCTTAGTGGAAACTTTTGATAGAGGTTGCACAGATGATCTGCTCCAGCAAGTGAGATTAGTGTCTGCCAAAGAGCAGCCAAGTGTTTACTTCAGAGAATTCAGGGATTTTTGTGTAATTCCTTTTCCTTTTTCCTTTCCCTTCCCACTAACAATGGTCCAAACCAATGCTGATGTACAGGTGACTCAGAATGGTGCTGGGATTTATTCTTCTATTGACTACATCGTTTCCAGCCTGGAGGGGAAAAAAAAAAAAGAGATTTTAGAGAAGAGGGTTAATCACACAATTTTTAAGAGGTAACCATTAAATGGGAAAAGACCCCCTCCCTGTGAACCAGACACAAATATATCCACTCACTCTGTTCTCCTCACTGCCATGAACTCAAGAAGTGAAGCCACCCAGCAATTCGAGGCCAGAGGATTCAGAAAAGCCAGGGAGAGGGCACTGGTCTGCTACAGAACTGTGGTTGTACAAAGAACCCCAGCAAGCTTTTTTTCTGGGTTCCCAAGTTAAAAAATATAATTAATGAAAAGCTTCTGGTATTTCAAGGAGAGGCATGAAGTTTTGGCAAATCATGCTTTTATCCTTTCCTTCAGGAGTGTATCATTGATGAAGACTGTGAAACGGGGAAGTATTGCCAGTTCTCCACCTTTGAATACAAATGTCAGCTCTGCAAGCCCCAGCACACAGTAAGTCCTGGATGAGGTGGGATTTAATGTGATTTTTAGAAACTCAGTAAGTTATTGTTGCCAATGTCAGCAAGTCAAAATTGACAGAAAAGGAGCTGCAAAGCTTTCTGCATGAGGGTAAAAAAATGTTCATATTAACACAGAGTAATTAAAAATCAATATTGGGATGACCCAACACCTACCCCCCTCCCCAGCTTTTCTTTGCAGTTCTCAGTAGAACACTTGTAGGATAAAGAAAGTAAAAACTGGATCCTAGCTACACTTCTGTTGTAAAGTGTGCTCAGGCTGAGGGAGGTGGGATCAATTCCCCAACCTGGAACCTCCACAATTACAGAGCAGTTTTCTCCTTAATTAGCAGGTCTTAATAGTGCCAGTGTAGTCCTGCTCCTTGCCCTGTGTTAAGCACTGCCTGTGGGATCCACTGGAAAAGAAACACAGATTTTTTTATGGCTGCCCAGACAGGGCTTTACACAGACAGGAAAAAGCTGCTGAAACACTGACCTGCTACGACTCCTTTAGATTGTTAATCAAACTGCTTAAAAAAGGAAACAAAGTGACACACATGGTTTTTATTAGGTTGATTTCTTAGGTGTGTGTAGTTGAAACACTGGGGCAATTGTCATACAAAGCTACCTTTAGCTCGAGATTTGCATTTCTGATTTGCAAAGAGATATTTTTTCAGAGACCTTTTTTCAGAGTTTCTTAGTTACCAATGAGGTCTGGTTCTTATTACAACTAAAAAATGGATTTTAGTAAGACTTTTTTTTTTTTTGCTTTGCTCTTTGAAAACAATTCCTCTGAACAAATTGTAAATTCCTGCCTGCGTTTAACAATGGAAAAAATCAGTAATGTTCTCCATTGATGATGGTTCATTTATTAATTTTTGTTTCCCTTGATTGCAGAAGAGAGGGCTCCAGGGAGAACTTAGTGCAGCATTTCAGTACCTGAAGGGGCTACAGGAGAGCTGGAGAGGGACATTCTGCAGGGACATGACAGGACAAGGGGGAATTGCATTAACCTGAGAGCAGGTTAGATTAGATTTAGGGAAGAAATTCTTCCCTGTGTGAGTGGTGGGGCCCTGGCACAGGCTGCCCAGAGCAGCTGTGGCTGCCCCATCCCTGGCAGTGTCCAAGGCCAGGCTGGATGGAGTGCTGCTACTCTGCTGTGGAGGATCCTGCCTGGCAATAGCTCTGTGTGTGCCTAAACTGAGACACTAAGCAGTTCCATTAAACAGCAGGAATGTGACACATTTAAAGTACACATTGTTGTTGTCTGGAGGGTTTGATTCTGTGTGTGATGCACGCAGTGAGTGCTGCAGTGGCATTTTGCTCACGAGGCTTTGCCTTTGGCAGCGCTGCTCGCGGGACGTGGAGTGCTGTGGGGAGCAGCTCTGCGTGTGGGGCGAGTGCCGGAGAGCCGCTGCCAAGGGGGACAACGGCACCATCTGTGAGAGCCAGCACGACTGCAACCCTGGGACCTGCTGTGCCTTTCAGAAAGGTACTGGGGCTCCATCCTCTTCATTTCATCGATATTTCGCTCTTTTCAGCCCAGGGAAAATGGTTAAATTTCTGCAGAATCGACAGGTTGTTCTCCCTTGGCCTGTGGAATGCACTGTGTTAGGTCCATAACAAAACTTTGATAGAATTAGTGAGAAACAGCCTGATGGGATGCACACTGGTGAAAGCAAAGCCCATTGCACACTAGAGACGAGACCAGCAGCTGAAGCACAGAAATTTACATTTCTAAATTGGTAAGGTATTTTAAAGCAGCCGAGCTTTATGTCAAATTTACACACAACGGAGCAAAAATAAGAGAATTAAAAATGTGCAGAAGAAGTGAACGAGCTGGCTGAAAGTGGCTTCTCCTTCCTCTCAGCAAGCAGAGCAGCAGAATCACACTGCAGATCCATTTCACACTCCAGGTTGTTTGTGAGCCTTCCAGGGCATCACTCCATGCAGTAGTGACCAGGCAGCCAAGAGAGACAGAGGAATGATGTCCCAGATTATGTTGTCAGTCCACACGGGAATGTGAAACTTGATTTACAGGAGGGAGAGCAGAGGAGAAGGATCTCAGGCTTGAAATCAATCCCCAATCATGTCTGGTCAGGGCCCAGTTTCTTCTGATGTTTTATACACACCAGTTCCTCACTGCATGTATCACAGCTCACCTTATTCTGGTAGTGACAGGACACAATTCCAGCCATCTCCCTAAACTAGGCAGATATTCCCTAGTTTTTTTCCTTGCTATGAGCCAGATGTTCTGATGGTTGGGCCTGTCCCACTCTCAGCCTGCTGGTGGATCAGGCCACCAGGAAAACAAAGGAGAAAGCTCCAACACCATTTAAAAGTCAAGACGATTGATGCCTTGAGAGGCCTCCTAGAAACAGAGGCCAGACAGGAGTAAGGGAATAAAGGTGGGGATTTATTGCAAAGGCCTTCAAAGGTACCCCTGGGGAGCCAGAGGCTGCTGCCCAGATGGGCCCCGAGATGGAGCCCAGGGCACGAGTTCTTCACACTTTTATAGGTTTGGTTCATTTGCATAGCAGGGTTAATTCTCCAATTAAAGCTTCAGTTTAATGATGTAATTCCCCTCAGCTTGCCCCCCTTTCAGAGGCTCTTTGGTTTACACCTTTTGGGCCCAGGACAGTCTGGGTGTCCTTGGAGAGCAGCCCCGGAGAGGCTTTGTTGTGTCTGCCCGGCACAGAGAGCAGCAATGAACAGGGAACAGGAAACTCCAGAGTTACACACTGGGCACTGCTGGGTTTGAAAAATATAAAAGCTAAAACCCAAGGCATCAAGTATATAATGTTTTGAAATTGGGAACTGATAGGTGATATACATTGAAGCAGGTGTCTGTGCATACACACACATATATGTGCCTTTTGACCAAGTCTGGTTTAAAAACTTAAGATTTTGATTTCTTCTCATATTTTATCCTGCCATATGAGGTGACTGAAGACAAGAGGAGGAAGGGAGTTTTTACAGGAACATCTGAAAGAGCTGAATTTCAGACTGAGACTGTGAGTTACTGACATGAGGCAACTCAAAGGACACAGCCTTCTTAAATAATTTCTTACACAGGCTGAAATTCAGCCCTGTGTAGAAGCAAAGGTGCCAAGCCCCAAATGCCATCAGACAGCTTTGCCTACAGCAGAACTACTAAAATAAATTAAATGTCTCAGTTGCAGTTCTTATAACCTCATTATTTAGTCTCTGAACAATTGCTCTGTATTTGCAGCCTCTGCAAAGGAATAGGAAAAATAACAGAGTTCTAAAGGAGAGAGGTATTTCTCTATACAGATTTTAAACCATTCGTGCTATTCATTGCAATGAATGTAATGTTATTTTTCTTGGGATTAGAAGAGTTGGAATCTCCAAGGGCTGGAGTTGTGCTGTACTGTCTTGACAGTAGTCTCTGAGTCAAGCTGATCTTGCCCATTAAGGATGAACTTCAAGTGTCTTACTCCCACCTAGTGGAAAAACCATGGTTATGGCTCCCTAACATGTAAGGGAACTTAAAAAAAGAGATCAAGCCTGTCTTTTTATATCTTGCATAAAGAATTAAACATGGGGTCATCCCAGTTTAGCAGACAGGTAACAACTTCTCCTAAAACATCTTCACTCTGGCCTGCAGAGCTGCTGTTTCCTGTGTGCACGCCCTTACCTGAGGAAGGTGAACCCTGCCATGATCCTTCAAACAGGCTTCTCAACCTCATCACCTGGGACCTGGAGCCTGATGGAGTGCTGGAGCAGTGCCCCTGTGCAAGTGGCTTGAGCTGCCAGCCCCACAGGTGAGGACCAAAGCTGGGCAAACAAGCTGCTTGGAATTTTTGAGGGGTCTATTTTTGCAGTAAATAGAGAACTCACAGATTCTTCCTCATTGGAAAAGGTTTTGACAACTTTTCTCATCTGTAGCATTGAAACCTTCTGCTTTGTCCCACACAAATGTGCCCAGCTAAGTTTGGCAGCACATTAATCCGGCGTCAATTAAGTGTGTGAATTAATGAGGCTGGTACTGCTTTTTAATCAGTCAGTACTTAAAGCTGTTGAGATGCATCATTCCAATTCCCTGCACACAGTCCCTGGCCAGCAGCTTTCTGGGTGAGACTGGGCTGCTGTTGGATGTTTTGCTTGCTTTACAACATAAGACACGTTCAAGGTACTTTAATACAAACTTTTCATAGCTCATGCTTTTAATATTTCTTTAAAAGGAGTTATTTGCATTGTCAGCAGTTTCACTGGCAGAAAGTGAGATCATTTCAGTTGTGGTGAAAGCATTTTGAGAAAACCTACATTTTCTATGAAATAAATTCTCCAAGTTCGCTCCTACACTACCAGCATCATATTAATTTGCAACAAGACATCACAGCTAGGATAGAGATGTAGATTATTATTTCTCTCTTCTGTGTCTTTCTACATTTTTTCATGCTTGAAAAGGAATTGGGTAACATTTTGTTTCATAAATGTCTCCAAGGAAGCAAGCAGTGCTGATCCCATCCTTTCAGCACCAAAATTTTTGTTAATGAGCCATTAACCTCAGGGAAGGTCTGTCAGCAAATGTCAGGTCTAGTCAGAACAACGTTTCATATGAGGATATAAAAACACAGAAATGAATTAGGGTGTGAATATAGCTGAACTATCCAGATTTTTCTATCCGAATTTGAAGATACAAGTAACATTTTTTTGTTACCTGCTTTCTTTGAGAGCCGCTGATATCTTGTGTGCCAGGATCAAACATTTTGTGCTGTTAGGATCTCTGTATGTGGAAATCACATTTATAACTCTCCAGCTGTCAAGCATTTAAGAATCAGATGCTTGTGAAGTCAGCTAGGGCAGATCTGTTGTGCGTTTAGCATGTTTTCAGTCAGGAGGGAATGGAGAATTTCATAAACTAGCAGAAGAGCACAAAATGATGTCCTGTATGACCAGATGTGCCTTTTTCCAACAGCCACAGGTCTACATCTGTGTGTCAGCTGTCTGCCAATGAAACCCAGAACACTGAAAAAGAAGACCCCTTAATCGTGGATGAGATGCCCTTTCTCAGCTTGATCCCCCAGGATCTTCTCTCAGATTACGAGGAAAGCAGTGTCATTCAGGAAGTGCGGAGAGAATTAGAAAGTCTGCAGGACCAAGCAGGTTTCAATCCTGAGCCTGACTCAGCTCAGGACCTGCTTTTGGGAGATGAAATCTAAAGCCCAAGCACCAGACAGTTTAGTTAGTTATTTCTAGATATTTTTGTGTAGTGTCTTGCTTGTATGACCCCCCCCCTAAACACACACTGCTGGACAGAAGTGCAATAAATGAGGTCTTCAACGAGCATCCTTCTCTGTGCACCAAACCTGCATGTCCCAGCTACTGTGGAATTTATTCAGCCCCTGGACCAAACCTTCTGTCAAATGGGAACGATATGAGTGTTCTGGATTTGTACTTTCCCCTTGTATGTCAGAAATAAACTTCTTGGTACTTGTACTCATTAAAAAATACACACAAGCATAAATAATTTTAAGTTACTAGAAACTATAGAAGTGACTTTTGAGTACGGATGTTTAGAATTGTTTTATTTCTCTAGGGCAAGAACCATCTACTTTGACACTGTTGCAGCCATTGATGATAAGGAATATTGGAATTTTTTTATTTTTTATTTAGAATTGGTTTGTGCTTTTAATACACCTCATAGGCATAAATCTGTGCATATTATACAATGTGATTATTCTTACCATCTTAAAAGGTCATTGATTTAAAAAATCAATAGCATGCTAAGAGTAAAATCCAACCCACCAAACTCCCCAGTTCCCAGCTGTCTCACCAGTTTGCTACCATGGCTCCTCCACTATTAATGCTTTTCTGGGGTATAGATTTCACCATCTGTTGTTGCACATGGTAAAACATGACATGAGGTTCCAGCCAAGTAACTTCTCACGGCGCTTCTTCCCAGAACACCCCTGCTGCTCATGTCCAGTTGGAGCAGAGCACCAATAACTGGAACAGGTGTACAACTGTGCTACCAATCTGCACATCTTGCACCATTTCTGGCTCACGAAAGCTTTTAACAAACTCCATTATCATTAAACACAGGGAAGATATCTCATTAGAACTGTCTCCCTTTTAGTTTAAGAACTCTACAACCAATTCACACCGACACACACACACAGACACCAGCTCTGAGAGGTCACTGAATTTACCCTGTCTATCCCTAAAAAAATTACTGTGCTTTAGAGACAGCCCCATGTATATCAAGAAAAGGAATTAAATGTCACTGCAATTTTCCTGTGTAAAAAATATCCATGAGAGTGGTAACTGCCTGTAAATACTGCCCTCTTAAGGACAGTATTCTGCCTTCAAGTTCCTGATGCTGCTATCCCTGAATTTCATCTCTACACTTCTGCCTTTCCAAATGTCTGAGTTTGAAGAAAATTCACAATACATTTGATAGGTAATTTTTTTCTCCCTTCAAAAAGCTCTTATGGGTGCTTTAGCAGTCTATATCTATGGTAAATGGTATTTTAATGAACTTCCCTACCTAGGGGATGGCACTCCCTCTCTCCTTTGCCCCCACTTCCACCTCATCTATGCTGGACAAGAGGCAGCCCAGGACAGTCAGAAGAGGAATAATGAGGGAATGCCTCTGTGCAATGCCTGGTTCTCAAGCTGCCAGATTGCTTAGCATTTTTAGGTTGCTGAGGGCCAGCATGCAAGGAAGAGCTGAAGGCTTTGTTACTGAACACCCCTTTCCCTCTGGAGTGGATTTTAGCTGCCAATTATACTTGGAAGTTTCACTGGTGAGAAATTCAGTTCTGGGAAAAGAAAACTCACAGTTGAAGAAAAATTTGGTGTGAATGTGAAGAGGAGCAGCAGCCAGGCTATAAAGCAGTTCCTGTAACACTCTGTACACAGAGGGGGTGTGCACATACACACAAACACACAGCCTTGCAATTCCAGCACTGCCTTGGGAAAGTCTGTATTTCCATGAAACACTCCCAATAATTTTTTAAATAAAAACCACAGCATTTAATGATTAAAATAACACAACAGAATGAACAAATGTTTTATTGGCATGTTCATTGTTGTAAACAGCATCTGGCATGAAAAAGTTTACCAAAATCTTTTGATTGTTATAAATTAGGTGGTTTTTCCAAAAACTATGGAGAATTGTTCTCTATTGATCTTTATGGACCAAAGCAAAAAATTGCTGTTCCTAGGCTTTGCAATGAAATCATGTTGACTGCATCAGTCTTTGCACCACAGCCTGAACTACCAAGTTTGTACACTGAGGTGTTAAGAGGTTGCCCCAATATTTGACTACATATAGCTATGGAATCAACTCTGGGAAAAATAAATTGACTTTCAGCGGGTGGAGAAGATGCAAACTTGTAATAGTCTTAAAAACAAAATGTACAAAAAGTAGCAGAACAGAACAAAAACTTCAGCAACAAGGGGAAGTACAACCCTAAAGTACCCAGCATCGTCAAACATAAAATGAATACAGACTTAAATAGGCAACTATACTTCCAAATGTACACAATGAATGTTGATATGTGTAAAGAAATACCATGGTAAATAGCTGAACTGAAGTTCTGGTAAATGGATAGGGCAGATTTTATTTACACATCGAACGCAATATAACTAGAGCTGCTCACTGGCTTCAGTAACCTATTAAAAACCACTTTAGCTTACAACAGCACTTCTGCAAACAAACAACGCCTGCTGGCAGCTTCCTGCAGACACCTCTCAGACCCCCTGTTTTATGGAAGAATATTCTAAAACCTGACACTGGCAGCACTCCCATGTCCGGCCCTTTCCCGCTGCTTTCCTAGAACCAATGTGTTAACATTTACTCCAGACTCTCTGATGAGGTAATGCGTGTATCAGTGAAACAAACAGAGAAAAGGATTCTTTCATGGCCTTTGCACAGCTTTTATTATTAAGCTATGAGTATCCTGTTGGAGGCTAGTTTCACTAGCTACTATGTGCACACTGTCCTCAACAATTTCCACTCATTTCCCTCCCCGCCCACTTTTGAGTTCTAATCTTTTATTTGCACATCCCTTTTAGCTTTACAGTACATTTGACTATAGTGCACAACATGATTCCAAGTCAAACAGTGCCCAGCGGGGCCCTGCGCTGGGCCGGCCCCCGCCCGGCCGGTGCTGGTGTCAGCGCTTTACACCTAATGAATGTCCTGCCGTAATGGCACTACACAGTAGTAGTGAACCTTTTGATTGGAAACAAAAAAAATTCCCCAGGGAAAATGCTATAGCAAGTATCAGTCTTGAGTCAAATCTTTATTTGGTGCTCCATCCAGATAAATTTTTAGTGCTTTTTCTTTACGGGGAGAGTAGGTTACCCGGTGTCCAGTTTTCTGGAGTCTGCTGCTTTCTTTTTTCATCAGTTCATTTCTTTGCTCATCTGTTAATTCCATTAATTCTTCAGTTTTATCCCTGAAATGTAAACATATGTTCAAATTCAGATCAATACAGTAATCATAAGTAGATTTCTACCTTTTTTTTTTCACTTGGAGCAACTTAGTAAAAACCTCAACTATGCATAAACCACAACTAAGCACAGCACTTCTCGGGGATTGCTCTGTTCTGCAGAAACAGGCAATGTGCCTAAACCTGCTTTTCCAGCAGGAACATTCAGCCTTCTGACTGATACAGACCAGGGGAAGAAACAAGCCCATACTCCTCCATCTCTCTTACTCCTATTCTCTATAGACAACTACAGCTCTGCTCTGCTTTTGGTCACAGTGCCAACAGCTGGAAGCAGTGTGTCACCCAGTCCCTGCCAGATGTTCTCACAAGTTATTTTCTTTAAGACCAGCACATTATTAACCAGCTGTTTCTCCCCAGCTCACAGGCAATTATGAAAAATACCACAGAAACAATGTGTCCATGAGGTTGCCCCACCCACCAAATTTAGAAGAAATGACAATATTCAGTCCTCAACTCCTGCCCTGGGCTACTGCCACCAGCTGATCAACAGTTTTCACATTAACAGAATTTTTATCATAGCAGGCTTTTTGAAAGAAGCCATATTCTCAAAGGAATGAACTCAGAAAATAAAATCCTTGCTCTCCAAAACCTACAGCAAGACTCTCACAAACTCCACGTGGGATATGGTTCTATTTTAAGAAATTAAATCCAGATACACACTCAAGCATTAGCAACTAGCTTTAATTTCAGTGGTTTGGGAGGGAGGATTGAGTAAAAGGGTGCAGTGCTTGTTTTCTTAAACGTAATTAATATTCAGGCTTTTAGGAAGCTGAGGATCACAAATATTTCAGTGGAATATTTAAAACCTTTACTTTAAGATAACAGAAGAGTATTTTATGTTCCTGTCCATTACATCAGCCCTCAAATGTTAACTACAGCTTTTTTTTGCATGGTTTATTATACTGTAATGAAAGACATACCTATAAAATATTACTGCACCATCATCACAAATGTACAGGGGCCAGACATTCAGTGTAGATACTTTTGGATTCCAGTCCAAGTCTTGATGAATCTCTAGTATGGAAATGTCACATGGAAAGGTTCCTCTACCCTGAAAAAAAACAATTACTTAGTGAATACAGTAAAACTCATAATCACACATGTGAGCCATTAAAAGGTAAAAATACACAAAATCTTACTTACCTTCGCAAATTCAATGTTTTCTAAGGGTATTCCACTTATTTCACTTAGCTGTGAAGAGAAATGGTGGATTTAATACTATTCCAAAGGAACATTACAGTGTCTACATAAAGTCAACAGTTGCCAAATCTAGAAATCAAATTATCTGCAAGTCCTCCAATGTACCAAACAACAGTGAGAAGTACACATTCTTAACATTTCTGAAGTTACCAGTGTGTGTCACAAGTGATGCTTGCTGTGACAGTATTTCATCACACTTCTCTTAATACTGAAGGGGAGACAAAAATGGTCATAGAAACAATTAATTAATAACAACAAAGTTCCAAGACACAAAGAGACCGACTGCCTCATGTTAAACCCTCAGCAGTTTTCTCCTGTGACAGGAAGCTGTTATCCAGTCAGCCTCTGAGCAGGCACAGCTGGAAAATATGCATGACTACGACACACCTCCACACAGCTGCACTTCCTACCAGACCTTTACAATTACTCCCTGCATATCAATTCTTAAGACAAAAAAACAAGGGCAGCCAACTCTTTCTTCAGATACAAGAGAAAAGGAATTCTTGACTGCATGCAAGAACCTGTATTCACAACTTTACTTCCACCTGAAGAATACAAGAAAGCAGCCCATAGCTTAATCTGTGTAAAACACAGCCTGTGAACTAACCTCCCTAATTTAACAATTCTCAGGGTCACTGACACCAGCATTTTTGCTGGCCTCAACATCCAAGGTGGCTCCCTAACATCAGGGCATTGCCACATAAATAAATAAACATTTCTCCAAGAATGGAACCCTGTTATAAACTGGATTAACAATACAGTCTCGGTAGGAGACACTCCTGCTCCGGATTTCTGCTGGGATGACACAGGTCTGCTTAGCTGTTAGAGGGTCCTGGCCTCAAGCAAAACCAAACCATACCACAGCCATACTTTCTAACCAAAACAGAGTTCAAACTACTTAATACAGCAACACCACCCCTCAGCACCAGCTCTCAAATTCAAGTATGAGGAGGCTGAAAGGTTTGGTATTTTGGAATAAGAACATTAGCTTGAAAAACACAAAGTGGCAACAGCTTAGCTTTTCTTTCATGTGTGTTTTTTGAGGATAAGGGACACAGGTACTGTTAAGCTGCTTAAACATCAAGATGTGACTTTTTTAGCATGTATTCACCTGAATGCTTTCATACCAGACCATTATGTGAAACTAAGAAGTTGATAATTCATGTGGCTTTGGTAATAGGATGGGATAGTTACCAGTTCCTGGGGAAAAATAATCACCATACAACAAGATTTTTGGAGCTATGACATCTTTGTGCTTCCCACCAGAGAACATCAATAAGGCTCTTGGTCATCACAAGAAACTTGGATCATGTTACACATTTTACCTTCTCTTTTAATTCTTCAACACTGCTGCTTTCTAGTACTACTTCCTGGAAAGAATCTAATTTCATCTCTGATGGTCTCCATCGTCTCGATAAAACAGCAAGTTGTGACATGGATTTCATCTTTTCTACTCCTAGCAAAGAAATAGATTATTTTATTAATTTTATTATTATATTAATATCACAAAAATACTATTTTAAATTAGGGTTTGTCCATAGTGTAAACATCCCCTAATATGGAAGGCTGCCCTACAGATACATACACAAATTAAGTAACCCAGTGTGCTGCAAGCAGCTCACTTATAAAAAAGGGGAAGAGGAAAGGACTAGGATTTAGTTGAAGTTATCGGTTATCAGCTCCTTTAAAGGAATTTTTCATGGGAAGGATCTCCTTGAAGCCATGACATTTGTTCTTCTTTAGGGCACAGTTTTCCATAACACCTAGCTCAGTTATCCATACAGTATCTCTTCACCTAACCAGAGGCTGACTCCAGATGTGGCATTTGCATGAGGCCTTCCTATCATGTGCTTCACTTCCTTTACCAAAATAAGCTTTCCCTATTTAACTTCTAGATTTCCCTCACCAACTCCACAATTGTTACTGAAATCTTCTTTCCACCCACCACCTTCAAGAGTTTTAAGTAAGTGCTGCCTCCAGCCCTTTTTTATCTTGTTTCAGGTTCCAGAGCTGTCCCTGGCTGCTGGAGCAATATTGTTTATATTACAATGAGATAAGCAGAAGTGGTATCTCCAAGGGCTGATCTTATTTTTATTTTTAATTAGTCGATAATTTTATAATCTAGGATGCAGAACATGTGGCTTAGACTTTTTTGTGTAACATTACATGCTTGTTTTGCATGAAACTGCTACAGCACACTCAGAAGCTCTGTAATCTATAATCTCTCTGTGAGTCAGGTGGGCTGCAGTCTCTGAAGCTGTATCTCCAAGACCTACTCACTACAGAAACACTACAGCAATTATCTCAATCTAAGAACAAAGAATTTAAACTGTAAAGTTTTAACTGCAGTGTGAGCTGACACATATGTCCATAGGAATCTGTGGGCCTCCTGAATCTCCCAGGTTCATTTCATATTTTGACACTCCCATTGGTACAATTCTGTTAAAACTGAAATTACCAGAACTCAATACAGCTGTGACTAAGAGCTGAGTGAGACTTCTTAAAACTAGGTATGCTTGGGAAGAAAATTCCTGAGTGAATTGAATTCATATTCTTCATCTATACATTAACAGCAGTATCTGTTAATCTAGAGGACAAACAGCATGGCCTTCTTTTCTTACCCTTAAATTACGCTTTTACATTCAGAATCAAAATTTTAAGTGTATAGGCAAAGGATTGCTTAAGAAATGGCATATTTTAAATGATATTTAAGCAGAATTTTAGAAACCATCTGCTCTTTAAGTTTTGATTCCAAAATTGTTTTGATGAACAAAAGTTCTGTTCCAAAATGTAGCTCTTCATGACAGAAGTGTCTTTGCAATCCTGTCTGAAAACTACTAAAATGCCTGAACCACTGTGCTGACTTAAAACAAACTATACAAATTTCTTATGTATATGCACACGTGTATTTCAGCTAACTAGTCATCACCAGGACCAATTAAAAAATAATCCATTACCATCAAGTATTTCTAAGAAGACCTCCCAATTGCTGGAAATATTGATATCTTCTTCATAGATATGATAATCCAGAAACACAGTGCCTGGATTCTTCCAGGTTTTCTTTCGTAGGCGAAACCTATAAATACATCATGAAAAACCCCAGTGAGCTTCTATCTGCTCATGAACACTTAGCACTGCCAGAGATCAAACTGAAATACTACAGCTCATTAATGCAAGGTTTGGTGAGGTTTAGCAGGAACAAGTTTAATGTTCTGAAACAGTCCTGACAGCAGGGTGTCACTACTGGCCTAGTGCTGAATAGTTCATAAACACAAGGAAAACAAGTCTGTGTTCCACTTGTTCAGTGCAAGAAATATGCAGGGATTTAAGGGAAGAAAACAGTTTCCTAATTAGGGATTACCCAATTATGGTAAAGGGAAGACAGCACAAATCAGTGCTGTACACACACAATGATGCCACACAAGCACTTTGCTGCAGTGATCTATGCTAGGCCTGCATGTAGAGAGCAGGTGGCTTTTTTATGAATTGATTTACTTAATGTTCCCCTTTCTGAAGGAAATCATCATTAGAGAGATCTAAAGCTGCCAACATGTTGCACACAGGCAATTCCATGTAAATATTATCCCCTACAGAATTCATTCTGCATGAGATGAAAGCGAAGAATTGCTGAATTAGTGTTTGTATTCACAAACTGATTTAAAGACCACAGCAATTTGTTTCTGCTTCTTTCATTACTTTCTTTCTCCACAAGAGGAAAATCCCCAAACATATTTTAAAGTGATATTTAATTAGGTTTACCTGTCAATTGTCAAGTCTAGGCCACATTGTTCTCGAAGCTGAGGAAGCAGTTCCTCTTTGGACTGTCGGACAGTCATTCCTTTAGCAAAAACTGCATCTAGAAGAAACTTGCATGGCTGTGAACGTAAACACAAAGAGATTAAAGACAGAGTTCTTTTGAACACAGAACTGTAATTTGCCTCTGTTTATGCTTTGTGACCAGTCCCACCCACCTGGGAAAAAGGCCAGTAGAAGGTTTCTCATTACCAAGGTAGCAATGAATTCATTAAAATGGAGTGTAACTAATTTGTGTTGCAGCAGCCCTTTGGCAGGGCACTCAAATCCTCTTGAATGCCAGTGCAGAAATACTGCCTGTGCTGTGCTGCTAATTGCTACCATTATATTCACATTCCAAACACTGGGAAAGGAGTTTTCATATTAAATAAGCCACACGATAATAAAAATGCCACTTTCTTGGCTTTCATGGATCAGACAGAACTCCATGACTTCATAGGAGTTACTTTAAAACTTGTATTATTCCCTGCTTTAGCAGTTCAGTTAGTCTCTTCCTCATTATTAAAACATATTCTGCAGTTTTGTCCAAAAAATAACGTGCATACAAAGTCAACTTCTAAAGACTGCAATCTATACAGTGGCATCACCTCTGTATTTTTCATGCCCCAAAAGATGTAACAAGCTTATGAGCTGCACTGTTGCAAGAAAGGCACTTGGGCTTCAGACTTGCCTTATGCAGAGAGGGCCATTACCCAGATAACCACCCTGATAAGCACTATCTGCAGCACATGAATGTGATGAATTGGATCAGTTCAACATCACTGAAAACCACAACCATGAGCAAACACAGTTTCTTCTTTGGAGAGAATGCTACATGACTGTCATGCATTTAAGGGAAACAAAGACACAATTCACTTGTCCTCCATTTACACCATAGAAATAAAGACACTTGAGAGACACTGTAAATCACATTCCAATTGCTTACTTGGAGCAGAAATCATCTCTAACTCCCTTTCTAAATCCAGAAAAACTTGCAGGGAAATGTAAAGAAAAGGAGTTTCGTTTTTTTCCCAAGATTTCAAAGCAAAGCCTTGGCCAGGGCACGTATTAATATTTTCATGAATCAGTCTTGAAACATTCAATACCTTACCTCAGGCTCATTTACCAAGAGCTGATAGACTTTGACTCTGTATTCACCCTTCTTAAGGGCTCTTCCAAGTCTAATAGTTATCTAGAAGGCAAAAGGAATATCTGTTAGAACTGGTATCAGAATCAGAATTATGTTCTGTAACATGCCACCAAGACCACAATAATTGTTTCACCTGTTGTAAATTAAGTTTATCTATATTGTACCAATACATTTTTAATGATTGAAATTAACTTCTGAATAACCTTATTGTCATCAGAAAATGACGAGAGGGTCTCATTCAGACGAACACTCTCGAACTCTTGATTGCTGGCATAGACTCTAAAGACTTTGAAGTGAGAAGATGGAACTCCAACAAAAGGCTCCAAGTGTTGCTTGAAGGCAGACAGTGTAATTCTTTTATCAACATGCACCATCAGCCCTAAGCAAAAATAAAGATAAAAAAGGTATGAAACACCTTGCTACCAAAACAAAAAAAAGCGCTCTCACATACAATTTCTATATATTCAAAGTTACCACTTGCAGCAAAAGAGTACTGAAAAGCCTGAATTATGGTTAATGGCTACATTTACATTTTAGCTAATGATGTTATTATAACTTTAACAGCTTTGCTACATTTTAAGTGTTTATAGGCAGATATATCTGGGGTACACAGCAGTTCCAAACTGCCCTGGTTTGCATTCAGTGACGCAGTGGAGCAAAGCAGTATCCAGTCTGTTCAGAAAGACAACAAATAGAAACCCAGGGAGCAACTGCAGATAATCTGCCTACAGCTTTGCCCTGCCTCAAGGGAGAGGGAATTGCTTTGGTGTTGGGACTGGCCAGGCACAGGCCACCCAACCCCTTTCATTTTCCTTCCTGGTTTTCAACATTAAAAAGGTTAATTCCATGTTCTGGAAGGCCATGGGATATCACAAGGCAAGCTCAAGTCCAGATTAAGGGACTTTTTCATGGAATAACGTTGTAATTAAGGAAAAGATGTAGTAATAGGAAATTCTGGAAAGTAAAGGTAATAGCTTATCTTTAGAAATTGTGTTTCTTATTACATGCAATTTGTGCTACACTACAAACTGTGTCACGATTATATAATCTCATGACACTCTAGAATAAACTATTCAGAATATTTCCCAACTTTTGCAAATTATTTGAATTATACTAAAAATACATAAAAGCTTTCCCTCAGAATAACTGTTTACATAGTGTACTATGGTAACATCAAAATCACTGCAAACAAATTATTCCTGAATCCACCCAGACCTACCAAAACAAACCAGGGAAAAATGAAAGTGGTTCAAAATTAGCCCCCAAAAAAGACCATTCCAAGCTAAAGCAGTTATTTTATCAAAACTTTAGTAGATGCAAATCAATTTCTCTGAGAGAAATTCTTTATCTATTACTATTACAATCAGAGTTTCTGGATTGACATGAAAACCTTTGTCTTTCAAAATATTTATATCTTACATCCTGCTACTGTTTACTTACTACTCTTTTAGTTATAAAGCACATGTGGGTACAGAGCATTGTTGAAATTATTTATTTTCATGACAATTATATACCACTTAGGCTCTTATACTGAAATTGTTTGGACATTTTTATGACAGCCATATGCCTCACTGTATGCACTGTATTTTGGTTAGGGAATTAAATTGACAATATCAACTATATTTGAGTTTTCTTTACAGTCAAATGACCAGGGCTTTTCAGGTTTGTCAGTCTACATGGTAACAGAAATATGCTGTTTTAACCACATCAAATAAGTGCATTGTGAAACAGGTGCATCAACAGCAGCAGATGCAACTATGTTCCCTTCACAGGAAGACAACTCAGCTTGCTCTCCAGGGAACACTATCAATACATGTAAATACACTTTCATTTTCTTAAAAACAAAAAAGCAAGACACTTTTCAAATATGTAATCACTTATTAAAAGATCAAAATTAGGCTAGATTTTTGCTGAACACCACATCCCGTCTTTGCATTTTCATTAGCTTTAATTTGACATTATAAACAAGTTTTTCAATACTGCCATCAGACTTTTTAAACACAGCATATGAATTAAGTAATAAACTCCACAGAATTCTTTTAAGGCACTTAAAAAAGGATACATACATTTTTGCCCTTCTCCTGAACCCTCCTCTGCAGTGTAGGGTTGTGATTTAAAGTACATATACTGTGCTTCTCCTCTGCTCTTGCCACTCTCATCGTATTCACTGTCTGTTCCAGAATCTTCTTCTGCTGTGTCCCAGGTTTCCTTCTTCCCCTGATTGGCTTTTGATCTCCTACTACTTGTGATGCTGTGAGAATCAAGTCCATTGGCCAGAGGGAGGGGGGCATTGTCCACGTTGCACAAAGTGTCACTGCTGTGGCTGGAGCTGAGGATGTCACTGTCCACTGAGCTCGTACTCCTGTCGTTATTGACGTCCGAGTCTGACCGCTCCTCAGACTGCAGATTTTCTGGATCAGAAATCTGAATTTGGTTTTCAAGTTCTCTGTTTTCTGCTGATGCTGAAGAGTCTATTTCATTTAAAGGTGACTCAATGTTTTCAAAATCACTGGCTTCTGTGCTTTTGCTGCTGTCTCCATTATCTCCCTCCTGCTGCTGCTGTTGCTGCAGGGACAAGCTTTTAAGTTTTTCAGTGCTTTCTTCCAAAATTGCCTCTACAGATTTCATATTACCTACAGGCCCTTTTACTCTCTCACAAGGTTCATCCAAGTTGCCTGCACCTCCACTAGACTTCTGATAAAGCGCTCGTCTGAGCTGGGATGCAGGAGCTTGCTCTGGCAATGAAACGTACAGTCTGATTGTGTTTGCATGGCGATCCAAAAGCTTCCATAACTGAGAGTCTGTGTATGTCGTGTGGCGGTCTAAAGACTCTGAGCTTTCAATAAATACCTGAACAGAAAAGAATTGTTGTATCATGTAGTGTTCTTTGAAATAAATGCACCACCAGCAAACACAGGATTGAGCACACATTAGAAATAATGCCATCAAGAAACACCAGCTTTTATCAAAATGTTAAAAAACATGCTTAGAAAAAGAAAGACCAAGGAGTCTGTAGTAAACAGACTACAGATAATGATTTCACTTTTCCTTGTTTTCATAACCATGTTAAGGCTGGAGTGAACTGTAAGCAGATGACCAGCTGCAGTAAACACGTTCAGAAGTGGATTCATAAATCATTCCCTGTGCACCCTTCACCTGTTCACAGCACCAGTTATGGTAGCAATGAGTCCCACCACTGCAGCAGAGCATATCTTTATTTTCTAGTACAGTATCATAAGAAAGTTTTAAATGTACACATGTGCAAGCAGTAGTGCAATTCAAATGTCTCTCTTCCCTTTGTCAAAGGGCTCTGTATAGTAGTAACAGCGACTGAGAAAGGGCTCTAAGGAACTGAGTAACAACTCAATGCCATTGTTTTGCTCAGCTATGAGCCATCAAAACCTTCCCTCATCTTTCTTCATCTAGAAGATTTGACATTGAGCTCAAACTTCAGAGACAGAGCATGTGCAAAATGCGCTAAAAGATGTGCTTTCCTAGTGTAGTAAAAAAGGGCAGTGTATACACTTAAAGTGTTAAAAGTTATTTGAGTACTAAGTTACTCTTTTTCTGAATGCATTACACAATTATTACTGGAAATACTTATTAGAAGTCTCAGGGGGACTCTTCATAGTGAAAGCTACTGAATTTAAGATAGAAACCCACCAAAAACTTGCTTTTCATTTTCACATTTGTTTTTTAAGAAGTTTAATACTGAGAGCAGGTACAGTTGTTCAGGTGGGTTAAGAAACACATCCAGGCAGGCTTCATAGCAATATAACTATCTTTGTTTCCTAAGAATGCTTGACTTTTAACAGTCTTCATCATAAGGCTGTTAACCTCAGCATCATTTGAACCAGAGTAACAGGCAGATGTCTGATTCTCAATCCACTCTCTCTTGTGTACACTTGGTTTCATACAGAGCCTAGAGCATTCATCAGCACCACTGCACTGGGCGCATAAACCCCACACACTACAGCAAAACACATGACAGTTACCCATTATCAATTCTATACAGATATCCATGCCTTTTACAACACAACAGGTAAGTCTACAAATACAATGAATGAACAAGTTAAAAACCAGAGCATGCACCTTGTTGCTTCTAAAAAAGCCTTCAGCTTTCAGTGTTTTGCTGGAGACGTTCAGAAGACGCAGGTCATTGTAGCAGCGTTCCAATACGACCCGCATGGTTTCAGCGGGCAGGTGTGTGGCCTACAACAAGACATGGACAGGAAAGCATGTGCATTATCCACACCTTCAAGCACTGAAACTTCAAGTACTTCATTTCTGAGATTATTCCCAGGGAAAGGAGGTTGGTTTGTCAACTTTGAAATTGCAAAAGACAACATGGGGGAAAACCTCCCAAACCTGTTCAGTCCCAGTGCCTTTCCTCCACCATTTGATATGTAGCAAGTGTCAATTTTTCCAGATGCATAAAATGGCCTGGCTTTGCAGAGAACTGGAAAACTGTTAATGACAATGGTCTTATCTTTAATGTATGAATCAAATGAAAATAAAATAATATTCTCAAGCAACATGTTTTGCACAGTGTTCACTTAATTCTTACTTAGACTGAACTCAAATTGCTGTTATCATATATTATAACAAGTATTATGAAGTTACACCAACCACTGAATTATTTTACCCAGAAATGAGCAAATGCAACCTCTGTCTTCCAATGCAATGGAAGCAGTAGCGTCCCTTGGTTTAAAATCACGTAAAAATTGATTTGCCTCTCAGTAACAAGTGTTGGGATGGAAAGGAGAGATTGTACAAAGAACATGGACAGCTCTGGATGTTAGGTTTCAAATACCAAAGCCAGTGGGGGAAGTTACACTTTGGTTCAGCTGTATGGTAACAGTTCACTAGTTCTGTCACCAGTTGGACTCTCAGTGAGGTTGTTCAAGCTAAGAGGCAAAAAGAACATTACTTTGACTCTTCAGCTTTCCCACAAAAGTTTTTGTTCAGTAAACTAGTAAGTAATATGGCCAGAGAGTGGCTAAGCTTGTGTAGTAGCTGGGATGGAACTCTGGGTGGCATCAAGAAGCAGACTGCTGCTTTCAGCAGGAATGAGCAGATGGACATGCTCCACTGTAACATCTAACTGAACCCTGCTGGACACAACTCACAGCGTGACCTGCAAAAGGTGCAGGCTCTCATTTTAATATGTAAACTATGATGCATTTTCACAGTGACAATGAATGCAAACTCTCTAATGCAAGTCCTTGAGGACTGTAAATTACCTTTGAAATTAGCTGTTTAAACTCTGAAACTGTTTGATTCAAATAGGCTCGCACACTTATTGGAGGAGCAACACATTCAGTCTTCAGGTCGACTACATGAACCTTTACCATGACCTCTGGAGGGAGAAGAAAAAAAAAAACAAAGTCACATATACACACAGAGATCATTCAACAGGCAAAGAAAACACACATATGCTTGTCTGATATAATGATTAAGGGGTTGTATTAAATATAAACAGTAACAACTTGAAAAGCAGTCCAATTTCAGAATTACATTTTCCCACCAAATTTAATGCCAAAAAAGGAAAAACCTTCCAGTTTGACAAATTTTAGTACGCCTCAGACCTGCTTCAACTAGAAACAAGAGCAGCACAGCCCACTAGGTAGTTCTGAATAGTGACTTTGTATAATTTAACTTTTCTTCTTCCAACGCCTCATACTGAAGCTGTTTTACAGCTTTGGGCTTGTGCCATCACACAATATAGACAAGAATAGACTAAAATCATGTAAGTAATTACATGTCTTACCACCAGGTTTATAGCACTGGAAAATTTGGTCAGGCCTTCTTGTTTCCAACAGTAAATCAAACATGTACGTTGACTTGACCCCTCCAAGTAACAAACCCATTGGAGTATCCTCCTCTCCTTCGTAGGAGCGCTCCAAGTAGTCATGAAACTCATCGTATTTGACAAGGCGACAGCAGTCCAAGGGAACAGCCTCTTCCAAATCCATTAACTACAACATGCACACAAAAAACCCCCTAAACACTCAGTAACAGCTTATTTGAGAGTTTAGTTTTCAACTTGCAAGCCAGAAGTATCTCACTGTGTTTACATCCAGGAATCTCTTGCATTCACAACAGTCTATTGCGTTTTAGAAAACGCATCATAGATATTATATAGACATGAAATATATACAGATGTTTCCAAATTCAAGTAGAAGCCTGAATCAAAATGCAGAAAAGAGAGACTTTTGAAAAGTATGTACACAAGCACATGAAGACAGGTCCCAGGAGTATTTCTGGGGGGCTACGTTGCCTATCACTTATACCAAATGGCATCTTAAGAGGCCTGAGGAAGTCATAGCCACTAATTACCCTCTGTGCATCTCAAGCAGATGTTAACACATCCTAAATCTGAATCTGACTTTCTGGTACTCTCACAGCCAAAAACATAAATGACAAGAACCAAAGAGTACAAGAAGGTGAGCAAGAATTGATGTCTTGAGCTTCTAGCTGTTTGTGGAAGGCAGAGATCAACAGATGCCATTGTGTTCACTCATGCTGTTGAATTAGCTACGCAGGAAAATTCTCAAGAACTCTGTTATTACCCATCTAATACAAATTTTTACTGCAATACAAATAAAAGTGTTCAGAATTCTTTCAACTTGCTGAGGCCATGGTGAGTCTAACAGCAGCTCTCTCTGCCAGATTTTAAAATAAAGGTATGGATGATTATACTGCCTTTTAAAAGGGCAGGCTGTGTCATTCCAGTCAGCAATCAGCTGATGGCTACTGGCAGAAAACTTGGTCAATAATGGCAATCTAGAACACCTTCAAAAAAAACAAAACAACTTTCCAAGAACCAGCCCCCCAAACCAACCCTCAAAAAAAGCCCATAGCAAACTCTCAAACACTCCCACAACATTAGAAATTTAAAATCTGAAGACAGAGCAGAAAAAACTACAGCTAACAGTTAAACTATCCTCTTACACACAGCATACCTTGTAAGCTATTTCCACAGCTTCCCTCAGTGTTCTGTCCTTATGAACTTCCAATTTGTTCTCCATCATTATTTGCTTGATAGGATGCATGCAGAATAATTTAATCTGTGAAATACAAGAGGAAGAAAAATGACCATGAAGGCATTTTCAAATGTCATTCCTATTAGAGTACATTTAAGTTGAAAACCCCATATTCAAACAATCTAATATGAAATACACCTTTAGCTCTACTTCAGCTATGGGATGGCTCCCTTTCAGCTGGTTATACAACTGCAGATAGAAAATGTCAAAGGCACACGAGGTGTATGTGTATATCTGAATCTTTCTCCAAGCTAGGGTACAGCTTCTACAAGCAGAACATCGTGTAGCCACAGGCAGTGAGAAAATGCTCCAAAGCAAAATGCACACATGAACAATTAATGAGAAATTCCCTTTTCACATAGAGAGCTACACATTTTGCAGTAAGAGAACTTCCTCATAAAACAATCACTTGATTCATAGATAGACCAGCTGACTGCCATGCTTGTAAGTCACTGAGGATCTGTTTTGTTTGCTCCTATTGAATCTAGGCTTAGAAAAAATTCTGCTTTATGCTATTTTAAATTAATTTAAGAAACACCATTGCACAAAGTCAAGGGTTGCAATATGAAAAGATTTAACAGTACAAAACATCCAACATGCAGCATTACACATCCTTTGGGAGTAATTTTGCTGAAAATAAGTGATGCCAGATTAACTAGTTTTGTTTTGGTTTTAATACCAATTCAAATCCACATGCAGTACATGAACTCAACAAAACTGTCTGGTGAATACCTCTAACAGATGCCTGAACTATGTACAGGTTTACAACAGGTGTGCAATTCATTTAAAAGAATTTTTAGTACAAACATTTATCACAAAGGAGTCCTTGTATTGTAGTAAAAACCATTGTTTACTGTAGAAACATTTCCCACTAGCAACGTCTTGTTACTCAGTCCAGCAGAAATTCTAACCTTGCACGTGTTGCGTTCAATTTCACGTTGCCTCTTTTCTTGTTCTTCTAATTCTCTCTCTTTCTGTACCAATTGTTTAATGTGCTCTGGATATTCATGTGCCTCAAGAAACTCTGCCAGCAAAAACAAGGCAATAGTTTAAAAAAATAACATTCTTCCACAGCAGGCAACACCTTAGGCATTATATGTATACTTGAGTTATCTTTCTTGGCTTTTCACCTCTTTCTTTTTTCCACACAAATTTCCCACTATACTATACCTTGTTCTCTTTTTCATTATTTAAATTAAACAGAAATCAGCCTCTTATTCCCCTTACTTATGTTATCAGCAACACAAGGAAGTGACGGTAGCAAAAGATTCCAGTACTAGTATGCTAAGCTTTGCTGTGGTAAAGAAATACACAAAGACTGATGACTGCACTTGATCCTGTTTTTACAGTAAGTGTAAATACTCCTCTAAAAAGTGAATTATTTGATAATAGAAGTCTCAAGCTATCATCTATATTGAGAAAAAATAAATATTGCACTTCATGCAGATTAGTGTACTTCATTGTTTCATTACAAGAAACAAAATCATAACATGCAATACTTAAGCTTAAAAAACCCAACTTTTGCAAATACAGCTGTCCAACTTACTTGCATTTCTTGTTGGATCTTTCAGCCTATATATCAGCATGTAAGCGTTTGTGGAGCTAGGGAAAGAGAATAGACAGCTGAATTTATCACTCAGGAGACAATACTGGCTTCAGAAGCTGCTCTGGTTTTTATATTTTTCAGCAAGAAGCTATGTCATATCTATCTTAGTAATACACTAACCAAGAAGGATTTTCAAAAATAAATATCACATTATTTTAATGATCTGAAACAGCAGTCAGGGTAGTTCTTACAACCATCTGAAGCACCTGCTATTAATTTTAAGGTAACATGTTAAGCACATGCACCTCAGCCATTCATTTGATTACATCAGAACACTACCAGAAAGAAAAGTAACATTACAGTACTACTAACCTAGCAAAAGCACTGGAATAATAGCCTCTGCTTCCAGAAGATCCTCCATATGTTTTCTTAATATCTTCCTGAGTTATCTAACAGAAAATCAATGTAATGATTATTTGAGAAACTTGCACTAATCGAGATGCATTTATTCTCACTAGAAAACATGGCATTACACAACACACTGTATTAATAATTCCAATTTTTAAAATATTTCTCCTTATTTGCTGACTTCCAAAAACAATTTCAAAGTGATCTGCTTCTCCATTTTACAATGAATGCAAAAAGACTTTTTTATTTTTTAAAGTAGGCTCTTCTTAGAGAAGAATATACAGGTTCTTGATTGCAATAATACCCATGGATGACACCTGGAACACCTGCACCAGCAGAACAGGTTCAGTAGCCCAGTTCTGTTCTGGGCTGTAACAGATCTACAAATACACTTCTCTAAGCAAGAAATGTTCTTCATATCTACAGAAGGCAGAATTCTAAATCCAGCTTGGCCTGTTCATGAATAAAGGCTGCTTTGTGAACCATCCCACCCTCACTGCCAAGGAGAAACGCTCCTTCCCCCACCACGCAAAAATACGTAGATAAATAAATTTAAAAATTCCAAACCCCTAGAAATCAGTTAAGCTGATGAGTGAAACATATGTACATGGCAGGACATTAGGATGAGAGGATGAAATCAAGTAAATACTTGAAATACATATAATGAAGCTGGTTTTAGGTGCAGCTAAGTGGAAAACCACAAAGCAGAAACTCACTGGTTCATTTATGAGTAGAAAAGATAACTAAAAATACTATTTTTACCTTGCTAACATGCTGATCATTAAAGCTGTACCATTGATCATCACTAAAAGATTTTATACAGGCATAATAATGGCCACCAGCAGCACTTCCAGAATGAACCATGACAGAAAAGAGCTCATAGAGTAAAGAACTCTGTGGAGAGAAGAAAAAGCTGTGATATGTATCCAGTAAAGAAAAGCTAAGCAAATGGTCATTTAAAGTTTTAAAATAAGGACACAAATCCAGATATGTAAACAGTTGGATGCAAAGAGTGGATCTGTGTAACAGAAATTAATTAATGTAATAGGCACTGAACAAAACCAGAGCTCTGACAGGCTAAACTTTATACACGAGTTTGCAGCTGCAAAGCTTAGGCCTATTTGCAATCACCCTTCTCCACACTTGCTGTCATAGACTTTTTCTTCATAGATAAATGGTTGGAAACACAGGGCACTAAGGACATGCCTTCAGTGCTGCATATAAATTAAAAAATAAAACTGAACCATACTGACTCACAAGTGTCACAAGGATATTTTTAGACTATGCAGAAGAAATGCTTTATATTCTCAGCATATCCTACATCCCTTATTAAGATAATACAAACCAAAAAGCTTGGCTTGACAGCCTGTTTGCCTTCAGAACAAGTAATATGAAATAATTGGCCAAAGCTACTGTCAATACTTGGACATCCCTTTTGCACTACAGACATGTTAAAATATTCTGGTCTTGTTCCAGTCAAGTGACTGGAATTAATTTTTTCATTATTTCCAACTAAGACTGACAGTATTCAGAACATATACCAAAAAAACTCTCTCAAATGCTTCAAGGTAAATAGAAACAGGGCAAGATGTGGAGATTAACATGCAAGCCAGCCTTTAAAATTCTTACTTTACAAAAGTACCAGCTGAAGACAAACAGCTTCCCAACAAGGCTGAATAAAGCCTAATTTCAAATCAGGTCACTGAACAATACATGAAGTACACATTGCATAAAAGTCAAGATTTTTGGTGAATTTTGTACTGCCAAGAAAACTCAACCAAGTTTATCAGCCATCTCTACCAACCTTTATGTCCCACAGCAGAATGACTGCTATCCTGGACTGACTTTCTGTTAAATTCCTTTATTTTAAGATGACTGAAGTAATATTTAACATTTAGACGCTTGGTCTCATCTATATTACTGGTCAAAACTTTCCAATATTCTCTTACTAAGCTGCAAGATGCTTTTACAGCTAAATCTGGTAGGCCTTTGATAGCTGGCCACAAAGTAAAAACACTGCTCACAAGACAAAACATGTCTTTAATTTGAGGGTCTGCTGCCAGAAGAAGTTATCTGGAAATTCTCTGACAAACTGGGAAGACATTTACTCGCAGGTGACCTCCAAACCAGTTGAATTCTTTCCTTTGTTGTAGTGTCAATTTTTGAAAATTTAAAAAAACTCACACACTGCCAACCTCTCACCCCACCTCCAATGTCAGAATTCATCATATTTTTATCATTTATAGTTGTGGTTAATTGAGTCTGGCCAAGAACAAAGCACCCCTCCAGCCAGTCAATCACTTCCCCCCCCTCAAGTGGGATGGTGGAAAAAAATCAGAAGAGCAAAAGGGGGAACACTTGTGGTTGGAGACAATGACAGTTTAATAAATAAAGGAAAGACACACAAAAACATTAACAGTGCAGTGATGCAAAGGCATCACTCAGCACCCCCCACCAGCAGACCCATGCCCAGCCAGGCTCTGAGCAACAGCTACTTTGGAAAGCCCCCAGTTTTTACTGCTGAGCATGATGTTGCCCAGCAGGGAATATGGCAGGGAATATCCCTCTGGTGAATTCAGGTCAGCCTTGCCAGCTATGTCCCTCTTCCAAGCCTCTTGCCACCCTTTTAACACCCCAGTGTTAAACACACCTTTTCACTGCCAGCTTTAGAGATCCTCTCTGCTGCACTGTTGCTTTCAAGGCAGATTCCTTCATCAACTCCATCATCATTAGAAAAATCATTGCTCATCTGATCACTGTGACAACTGCCTTCATTTTCAGCTCCACTATCAGTGCAACTCTCAGTCTGAGGAGACTTCTTCAAAATAAGAATACATACTAACGTTATACAACATTGAAAGTTACATGGAGTAAGAAATAACTGTGTGAAATGAAAAAAATCCACTCTGAAACAATTAAATTCCTCAAAAAAACTAGAGACCTCTGCAATACAGCAGCAAGAACAGACATGTTTCTGTTGGTGTCTTCAGTCCACCTCTTCAACCAGTATCCCTGGTTCTGTGTACAACTGAATGGTAATTAGACTTGGCAAGGTTGCATTTGTTACTAGCCTATTCCATGCACTAGTTAACACAATTCAGTCCCTGCAAGTCAAACATCAAATAACAAACCTGTAGTAACATGGCCCTGTTAATCAGAACTCACTGAAAATATTTTCAGTCACAATCAAAGATTTCTTTTTTCCATTTCAACTCACTGGACCAAGCCAAGGCATTACAGTAAGACTCATTACTATGAATGCAGCTCACTCACTATATTCATCTCTTACCTGAGTCTCTTGCCTCTGGATAATTGTTTTGATTTTCTGACAGTTGATAATTTTATCTGAGTTCTATTCTCCCAGATCAATCTTCATTGCCATTTATCCCACTCACCCAGTGACACTTTGAGAGGTATCAAATTGTCTACATGGCATCCTTCCTAAGACAAAGGTTTGTACAGAGCCAGAAAAGCCTCTCCACATGCACATCCAGGCTGTATTTCTCTTATACAAGTGCAAGCCAACAAATGTTTTCAGGAATGAAATTAGAGGAATAACTTTGGTCTTCAATGCAAAACGCACAGTAAACACTTCTTGGTGAATGTAACTGCACAACATGAATTTTAGTCAAAACCAGAAAAGCAAAAAGATGAAGGATGGATGGGAAAACAAAATTTTTAATATCTTATTTCTACAGTATACACTACATGGTGATTCAGAAGGGAGGAATTCATCACTAATGCTTTCTGGACTAACTTCAGTATTCAGAGTTTTGAAACTTTACATCACCTCTTATGACCAACAGAGATTCAGACACAAGTTTCAGAAGAATCTTCCATTCTGGAATTGCAATATATATGCAGAAGCCCTGAAACTCATGTCTTTAAATCAGCCGAGTGAAGATGTAAGAAATCTGAAACAGCTCCTTTATGGAAGCAGGAACCCCAATTAGAGAGAACATGCTTCCTTTGCAAAAAAAAAAAAAAAAAAAAAAAAGGAATCCACAAGGACAAATTTAGAATCTTCAAATTATAACAGTAGCATGGATAAAGAACATTTTATGTAGACCAATAATGTTGTTAAAATGGTTTTATAAGACTGGAATTTTGATTTTCTTAATGAGAAACTTCAAGGAAGTTAAATGCTTTTCTCTGAAACCAAATACTTTACCTCATCCTCAACATCAATAAAGACACTCATGTCCAGCTCCTCTGGAAAAGTCATGCGGTCATTGAGTTTAATTCTGTGCATAGTGGTATAATCAAAGTCAAATCTCTTCAGCTGTAATGTCAGCAGGTAGGGAAAATGCAAGAACCGCAGCCCCTAAATGAAACAAGGACAACATTATGCTCCTGTTATCAGGATTGGAATTTATTAAAAGTAATTTTTGCAAATATTGGACCAGTCTTTACCTTCCTTGCATCACACTTCTTCTTACATCGCTCACAAAAGTACTGATTTGGGCCATCAAGGATCTCAGGCTGAATGAAAGCATGCAGTGCTTCTTCCTAAGAATAAAAACATGTTACCCCATTTTTAGAGTGTTTACTATGCAGGTATAAATTTACAATGAGATTGCAAACACATACAAATACTTCAATTAAATCTACCACCAAAATTTGATTGACAAACTTTTGTACAGACACAATATTCAGGTAAACATGACCAGAAATCAATCTTTCTACCCAGCCTAAGGTAAACAGTAAAACCACAATTACTGTTAACTGTATCTCATTCAGTATTTGATGAATCCCAGTTGTCTTTGTTTTTAATTTAAATTACATTTACTCCTGTTATTTTGCACATCACATTTTGTCACGTCTGTAAAGTCACGTGTTGTGAAAATAAGCTTGTTTTTTACCACTGCTTTGACCCTGTTCTCCCAGAATTTTGAGATAGTTCTTCTGCATTCCTAAAGGAGTTTTTCTAAGAGAGCTAATGCAATATTTACAGGGCTAAAGAGGAAGCAGCAGAAAAAAAAAGTTCCTCAGTTCCTTAGTGCCCTGCATGAAGACAGCCTTAGTCCTATTTTACAAACGGTCTTAGGAAACTACATTTGAAGATCCTATTTTTAAGAGAAAGCTGGGCAAAGGGAAGGTGTGAGAATCAGATATGGCCATCTCTTATAAAGGCAGAAGTAGTTTCCTAGGTAAACCTTATGAGGCAACTAAGCAATAACTGGTATTTTTGTCTTCTAAAAAGCAGCTGCCTAGTTTGGGGTAGTTCAAAAAACCCCAAAAGTTCTGTCACTAATGCTTACATCCAGGACTTCAATGATTTCTACTTTGCTCCTCACTACAGCAAACAATATTCAAAATTAAACCAAATTGATCATTACTCTTCTCCCTAACACAACCTGCAGCAATGACACTGCACATCAAGGTGTAAATACTTGAGAACAAACTTGTTCAAACAGAATTCACTAAGAATATTGAGATGGGTTCGCTGAAGAATTTTATCCAGAGATTTTAAAAGTTAAAACCTATAACCCAGTCAGCCTGCGCATCATTAGGCTCTGTGCTTCTGAACTCCATGGGGCAGACAAAGTTCTCTGTTCATCCATGGAGGTGAAAACAAATGCAACTTGCACAGAAACAATGTTTTTAAAATCATGGTCTGTTAATGAAAGGGTGTGGCTGTTCCCCTAAAGTGTAAGTAAGAAGGGGCTTAACAGGGCAGAGTAAACTCACCAGTCATAACATGGCCGGCAAAGAATTTAAGCCTGGTATCTAAATCGTGTTGTTTGGCAAGCCCCACTTTGGGAACAAATGAAGGATTTGCCAAGTTCTTCACAAAAGCTCTCAAGTCTTCCCCTCTCCCTTCTTTCTTTTCAAAAACAGAGGCAAGCATCAAGAACAACAAAGCAAATATTTCACAAAAGCTCTGTTGCTTATCTGGGAGAACGGATTTTTAAAACAGGACCCTATTCCAGGTGACAACTTTTCACAAACTAAAAACCTGCCAAACTCCATAGAACAACTGTACAATGAAGGCAGTCATCTTAATTTCCCATTTTTTGATCCAGCCAGAAAGGCCTTTGAACAGCCCTGAAATCACAGCTCTTGGGCACAGACTCTCCAGATGTGTGAAAACCTTTAAGAGTTTGAATCAAACTGCTGTCCAAGTCTTTACTTCCTCAGTGCTACAGAGGCTGAATTGCTTTTTACTCCAGGGCCACAAACAGGCAATGTTTTTTAAGATTATGTACTGAAATGTGAGGAATCTCATTCTAAAATGTAAGAAAAAAAGACTAAACAAGTTAGAACCCGCTTTAAAACAAGCAGAGCAAATGCATTAGTGTATTTTGACTGCTATTCAGAACTATTTCAGTGAAAGCAAAAAAGTTAATGGCCAACACAGAAAACATGAATCAGAAAACATCACATAATGACATAATAATAATAATAATGACAGTGATAGAACTCTCTCTTATGAACCAAATGGCAGTTAGGGCAAGAAAAATATATTTCAAGTGTAAGAAAAAAGTTGCAGCTCATGTATCAACATGAATATAAATGGGAATGTATGAAGGATGGGACATAAATGATTGTGTAATGCTTATGTAGCCTCATGTGATGTGCAATTTAACAAGGAAACACCCTATAAATTTTTACATAAGGCAAGAAGTGATGATGCTTCAGACTCCTGAGAAGGCAATGAAGTATTATTACATCACTCTGGAGGTTTCACTGCTTACCACACATGGTGAGCTGTGCTTTGAAAGACCTGATTACAACTCCTGGGACCTCCATTACTTTTGAGCTATATAAATAGCCACACACTTTTTAGTCCTTGGACAATGACCATTGCTGTTCCCTAGGCTCACTCTTTTGCCTCCTACACAATCTTTACACCCAGGCTAATTCTGCTGATTAGGACATTTCTTAATACAATTCCTATTCTAGTGCAGTTCACTACTCTCTACTCTGACAGTTTACTCAGCAAAACCAATGACAAAGCTGCTAAGCTGCACAACCTATCCCACCACACACCCACCCCCTGCCCTGCAGCACCACCAGAAGCCAGTGGTACCTTAGAAGTTATCTTCAAAGTGGCAGCTGTTATCTAGCCTTGGAGTTACTAAGCATTTCCAACACTCCCTACACACACACTTCAAAATAAACCATAAATTATCAAGCTACACATCAGGATGACAAAAGCTATTCAAACTTCTTTCTAGTTCAAGGAATCAAAAGAACAATGCAGGCTGAAAGAAATTTCTGGAGATCATCTGATCCTAATCCCTTGCTTAAATCAGGTCCAACTTTAAGCACATTGCTCAGAGCCTTGTCCAGCCAAGTTCTGAGTGTACCCAATTTTTAATATTCTGAGATTTCTATCACTTAGCACACTAAAAGGCTGTAACAATTAAACCTAATTATTGTCTGTCTCAAGAGAGGCACTTCAGACAACCTTCCCTCCATAAAAATGCATTATGATCTACTCAGTAGTTTGACAGGCACCATAGTGCAAGCATTCGTAAATTTGTAAATTTAAATTTTAAATAAAAAACCTGTGAATAGGCGCAGTAGAACCTTTATGAAAACTCACACAACAAATGGCATTTAGGCAAAACTGCTCTTGGAAAAAAATAGAAGCTAACTGCCATCTCAAATTTTCAGGGCTCATCAGTTTTCTTGTGTTCAGAGTATGTTCAATGAAAAATACAAGACCTCGTTGTTACAAATCTAGCTTAAAAAGAAAAAAAGGAATTATCACATCATCCATATTCTGCCTTCAACGGTTTGGCAAGGACACCACAAAGTTCACATAAAGTCCAAATTAATCTCTGCCCTAAAAAAGAACTACTTGTACACATACTTACACTCTCAAAGGAAAAGATATTGAAAACTAACAAACTTAACAAAACACAACTGCATTTGCTACACCTGCAGAATACGTGTATCATTACAAGTCTTCTGGTATTACAAATCAATTCTCACTGTTTTCTAGTAACACAATTTCAGCTTCACTACGAGTTCCCAGTTGCATCCACCTTCCTTCCTCTCAGCTGTTCATCCCGCAAAATATTTTTTTTTACTGCAAAACATTTCAGCTTATGCCTAATGCTGCTAAATTCAGGCATCTATACAAAAGATACTAGTACCCAGGAAAATCAGAATGTGAATTGTGGCTTCTGTTTACCTCCCTCAATTAAGCTAGATGTTTTTATGCCTAGATTTCTACTGACCTCAAGAAAAGCCTGATTCAGGGGTTTTTTTGACACCATACCCTTGAGCAATGCAGTTTGTGTAAGTACTTTTTCAGAAACCATCTTGAATTACACACTGACAACATATCAGTGCCCCAGAGGTTGTAGCTAAGCTGTCTTACTACATGAAGTTGGGAGGGATAGAGTGGGGAATCAGAAAGCAAAATTCCAAATGCAAACCTTAAAAAACCACACCGAAGAATTTCAGAATTAGCTCATATTAGGCTATAAAGAAAGCATGACATTATTCTCCCCAGTTCTTCAGTGTCCTCATGTATTGAGAAGTAAAACACATATAAATTAATGCAACATTTCAAGCATCTACATTTCTTTGGCAGTACACAATGTCAAACAGTGGGATTAGACTCTTTAAATGGCATTCTACAGATTAACCTTACTGAAGGCTCATCCATCCATTCTCTCTCATCAGAAAGTAATGGAAAATCACTTACCTCTAACTAGAGTTCTTTGAAGGTAGTATCCTCCTTAGATCCCCTATCTTGGGTTGTGTCGCCTGCTGCAAGTTCCCTCAGGAGCTGACTAGCAAGGTCTAAAAAGTTTTACATTCCCTTCTATAAGCCCTATTAGCGCATGTGGGAAGTTTTTGATCTCTCACTCAGACCCTTTTGCCTACACCTACTAAATCACCATCATCTATGGATCAATGGAGGATACTACCTTCAGAGAATTCCATTTAGAAACAGGCGATTTTTCCCTTCTCCAAAAGCAAGTATCCTCCATATCTCCCCACTGCTGAAGGCTATGAAACTAAAAATTACATCTGCTGTCCATCATACAAATGCAGGGAGGAGAATCAACTGAATGTAATCGGAGTATGAATTGAAAAAGCTCAAAAATTGAAGCATCAATACAAGTTGCAACCACGTAAGTTTGTGTAACAAAAATCTTAAAACTGTTTTCCTCAATGTAGTAAATCCCGTAAATGCTGGCTGAAAGGAAAAATATCAAATACTATTAAAAGTAATCTGATATTTAAGTCCTTATTTGTTCAAGTTTTCTGGTTTTACAAATAGACAGTCCTTTTTTAGCATTGCTACAGACTTGTCCATTAAAAAAAAAATTTTCCATTTGAGACACATGTACAATGCACTGTTAAATGCAGAATTAAACTACATGAACCAAATAGTTTTCATTACTTTTAATAGATCATAAAAATCTAATTACTGAATAAAAATTTCAACCAATAAAATTTGGTTCAGGGAATATGGCTAGAAATTAGCGTTAAAAGGTGAAAAGGGAAGCCATCTTTATAAAATATCAATCTGTATTAAGACAGCTTCAATTAGCTGGATAGTTCCAGAAAATTTCAATGCAATCTTAGAAAGAATTCAAAGGACTTTACTAACTTGAATCCTTTTCCCAAGATCAATGTCCCTCACCTTTACTACTTCTCAATATTGGTATTTAAAGTTTCAAAGTATGAAGTACTTTGAAGCTACGCTGCAGTTTAAATTAATTCTAACAACTCTTAACAGAATTACTGTTAAGAATTATGGACTATTAGTGCTTTAAAAATATTGCCAGCACAGTAAATACAGAAGGAAAAATACTTAATATATAATAAACAAGCCAATTTCACAAGTGCTTGTTTAGAACAAGCTTTACTGAAAGACTTGTTTGATTTAATCTTATTCTTTCCCACAATTCCATCCATAGTACAGGCATCCTAAGCCACAGTGGTGGAATTTCACAGTTTGTAATCTTTTTTTTTTTTTTCTTCAGGAGGATGGAAAAGATAAAACAAAAGTACTTCCACAGCTTCACTAAATAATAGATATGCTTGCCAGCATCAGTAAAGCTGGAGCAAAAGTGACCATGAACATGGATGTGTAACAGGATTTTTGAATCATCATCAAATTCCTTATTTAAAGGATATGGTAATTAAGAAGTGAGCTTTAAAAAGCACAGCAACAACATGGCAATTAAAGTAAAAATTTTATATCAGTGTTCTATTCTTTCACTAAGACTTTCAACAACGCTAAGAAAATTTAGCAGATGTGCCAATAAAAAGAACAACCCAAATAAAACTTTGTGATCTCATAAAAATCTCTCAAGTAAATGCTGAAGATTTGATATCAGGAAGAAAATAATTGATTACTCCAGCCCTAAGGCAATAAAGTTGCATTTCCCCTCCCCTTATTACATGCACCAGTAGGACTCATTGAAGGGCAAAAAAAAAAAAACAAAAAACCTAACCAAAAAATAAACCAAAAAGCCAAAAAAAAAAAAAAAAAGAAAAATCTTCTAGAACTTGCTAGCTGGTTCACTGCACAAAGACGAACACCCCAAGATGGAGTATCTAGGATGATACTTACCACAAAACCAATTAAACCACTGGGGCATTATGTATTCTATGTGTGTATGGATGCACTATTAGGCAGCATAATAGTACACACCACGCTAGCAAACGCCTGGCTGGAGCCATAGGGCCGGATGACCAAAGGGATATCCAGGTAAGTGTCGATTCTCCAGCCTTCATAGCCACACTCTAGGCATCTCACATAGTCCTTCAGTTTGCCTTGATACAGTTGATTTATAAGATCAGCCTGAAACAAACAGATTCAGCAACAGAGATTTTTTTAAAAAATGACCAATACCGTATTTCTTTAGTTTTATAAGAAAATACCTTTTTGTTAATGAAGTCTTAATTGCATAGCTATGCATTTAAAATACTGTTCCCCAGCAGGACATCCATCTCCTGATTTCTAATTTTCCCCTGCCCAAAACATGTATCAAATGAGCTTCTCAAATCATGTTACATAAGCTTCAATGTCTTAAGAGTGACTACAAAAGCACCAAATTGAAACAAGCGTGATCTTGCAGACACTCTCAGCAGACTGACCCTGCAGTCCTTTCCTGTGTCTCCAAAGTCAATTTACTAATTAATCCTATTTAACAAACTACAAATCTCAGAACTGCGGGCCATTTATCAGAATGTATCATGTGCCATGAATATATTTCTGACTTTCTCCCGCATTAAGAAGGGAGAGCTTGAGCTTCAAGAGGCTACAACAAAGCCTAATAAATATAGACAGCAGGGAAGTTATTGTGGGAATTACACAGTCCCTTTCTGTGCTTTAAATAAAGACTGAGTATCCAGAGTGCAGAATATTCCACTTTTAATTGGGGAAGAAAAACAGATGCAACACACTCTTGAAAGTCATACATCACAGTAGCTTAACTATTGCATCAAACAAGAAAACTGAAAACTACCACAGATTTTCAATAAGCTGGTATTTAGAATTTAGTAAATTATTTTTATAATCATCTTTAGAAAAACCAACAAAGCCCCACAATACTACACCACTGAATGAAGACAGTTTTTCCAGGCTTACCTGCTCCGTTTGCTTCCATTTCTGCTCCAAAGCATCAAACATGACTCTACAAAGCTCCTGTACATCATGCTGCTGCCATGCTGTTAGAAATTCAAATTATTATTATTATTAATTAAAACAAGAGATGTTATTAGTCCCAATACTGACTGTAGCCTGAGAATGCTTCCTAAAAAACTACTCATTTGTTTAAGTCTTTACCTACATTATTCACTACTGGGCCAGTGTTCAATTCCACAGGCAGCTGTCTCCCAATGTAAGTCAGAAAAATAAGCAGCCAGCTTGATCACCATGTTTATGCATAAACAAGAACTGTGTACACAAGCAAGAATATGTGAAAAATACAGAACTGCTAATGTACACCATTAACAAATAAACTGCTGCTGATTTCTGTCCCACTTCATGCTGATTCTCCAAAACCCAACTTCCAACTCCTTATCTTCATGTGGGAATGGAAAAATCAGCAGGTATGGGGCAAAATTGCACCACACAAGTGTAAAAAAGACAAATAGAGTGTTTAATTTGAAGTAAACGATAATATGGGTAATTCCACAAATGCAACATGGGCATTTGACATTTGTGATTCCAAACAGAAGCAAGTTTCCTACAAAGAATTACTTTTTTAGAAACAATTAACATGTGTAATGACAATTTAATTACATAAATTTAACACTTTTTACTTTAACAGCCTAAAACTCAGAGATGTCATTTCTTTAAAGATTAGACACACCCCACAACAAAGTATCCAATGTAGGCTATTTTGTTTTGATTGAAAAAGTTGATTCTATTAATTACCAGTAATTATTCTGGCATTTCCCCCCATGAACAGCAGTTGAGCCCCAAGCAGGCAGGAGCTGAAGCAAATCAGGCCAGTTTAATAGCTGCAAATTACCTTCACTACTATCCCATCCAAAACTGCGTGTGACATCTGTTGTTTCAATTGCCCTTTTTTTGCTGGTCTGCAGTAAAACAAACAGTCTTTGAAGCTGGTAGGGGATACTCCTCTCAGGATCCTCTTCAGATTCTTCAAATTCCCACCTATTTGCAACACAAGATTTTTGACAATTAAAAATGCTTTGAAAACATTACTCAAGGAGGCATTAAATCAATATTTACTACATTTCAGGTCATCTGCCATGTCACTGTAGCTCTGTTTCTTGGGAGAAGTCAAATGCAGTTGCTTTCCATTTCTGCAGTAAATGGCAATGATACTCTTTAAATGTATAAACACAAAAACAAAAGGAAAATTTTGAAGTCACTCACTGCACAGACATGAACTACACTTAGCATCAAATTTAATGTTTTCAAGATTCTTTAAAAAGCTTGTCCATGCCACAACCAGTAGTTTATATTTCACTGAAAATCTGAAGCTTTTAAGCAGATATCATTTATAAGTCTGTCCAGCTTGACTTCAATTATGCTTTCCAGTATCCAAACAAAGAAATTTTGACAGGAGAAATTCCAAAGGTCTCCTACCAATATGCACCAGAACAAATTTAAGAAGTTTTTGATTCTATATACTCACTTATACAATGCATTTCTAAATTCAGGAGTCATGAAAAGTGTTTGCAGAAGGCTGTTCAAGTAGCAAGTCATTGCTTGATTTACCAGCCCCACATAACCTAAAAATACGAGAATAATGAGATGGAAATAATGCAGAAAGATGGCAAATCACTTCAAGACTTAAAACATTTGACAAGAAAACAATTCTGTGATAGTGTTCAAGAACTGCATTCATCTGTTGTTATTTACACTTTAAAAATGGAGGGAATGTTACAATTTCTGAGAGCAATAGAGAATAATAGTATGCATAACAGAAATCTCCTGAATGACATGAAGCTGTTTTTTTTGATGACAATAACAGATAATATTTAGTGCTGAATACTACACCAATGGGGATATAGGTAACTATAAATATTTTAATAGCTGATTTAAATATTTCACAGAATAAACTAGAATTTTCTAAGGAAAGATTGTATATTGGCTTACTTATTGCCTGATGTCAGCTAAAAGTATCACAGTAATAATGTTAATATAATTTATATCTGCACTGGTTTTACTACTGTCTTAGAATTAGAAATAAAGAAAAATAAATCTTAAGTGCCCATACAGCATTACTATTCTAAATCCTTCCCCCTTAAATAACTAATTAAAAAAAATAATTAAACTACTATAACTCTGTGTCATTTTTACTAGCTGAAAATGAAATTAATTAATATAAGCTGTAATTTTAAGATTTTCTCCAAAATATTAGCAACAACTGATAAGCAAGGAGCTTAGTATAATATTATACTAAAGCACAGTATAATAAAGAAATTAAATATGCCTATTTATACTCTGAAAACTATTGAAAAATCCATAATCTCAGTACCATACTAGTAATGAAAAGGCAGCTACTCTACACACAGGCATTTTCTGTGAAGAGACTGAGTCAGAACATTTGTACTTTATTTATTACTCTATACTATATTAATCATCTTTTCAGTTGTGTTAATTAAAAAAAGGTCCCAAGCAAGGAAAGGATGGAATACAGTTCTTCCATTTCTAAAGTGATGCGAGAATATCATAAAAAACATGATCAAAAATGTAGCAGTGATGTGGGCATTTTTAAAATAAATCGCAATTTATTAAAAAAAAATCCTGAGGTGCTGCTATTTGAAAATGTGCTAAAATAATTACCAATTAGCTTTGCCTTTACAAGAGAGAACACAATACCTGTCTCTGATTTGCTCAGGACTGAAGAATAAGAATAGCTTTGACTGACATAGTCATTGGTACATCCAACAGAGCCTTCTCTTGGCAGGGGGCCTATAAATCTCTCCTGTGCACTGTCATCTGTTGTACCTGGCTCCTCCTGAAAACATAAACACACCCGTTTTGTGCAAAAGTTAGACAACACATTTTTACTGAAGTACTGAGTTTTACTTCTCTCTCATGGCTAAGAAATCAATTTTGCTAGGCACATCACATAGTTTTTTCAAAACAGCAGATATAAAGAGTAACTTCAGTTTTGCCCTCCAAATTCTCAGCCCTTTTACAGACACATTGTTCTTAGCACTGGCAGAAGGAAAGGTCCTTTGGAATACTGCTTAACCAAACACAGTATCACAATGCACACAACAAGCAAGCTTGCAATTTAACATCTCCTGTGTCTCAAGTTTTCTGCACTGAAATACAGAATAAGATTTTTTCCAGACACATAAATTTCAGTCCATTACTCTTTCAGAATCATCCTTAAATTCTGATCTTGAGCACAAATATTTACATGTGGGTTTTTTTTCCCTTTTTCAGAGAATTAAACTTCACAACAAAGGCTAAGTAGGCCAGCATTATGCTGATACAAGAGCTGAGTAATAAACCTTAATACATCACTGGTCTAGCCAATCCTTGATTTAAGTATATTGCAGCTGTGTGTATCATATACTTGAGAAATAGAAAATTTCAAAAAAATCTGTTACAGTAAACAGTGGCTTCTAGCAACACAGCCAACTCTTCTTTTATATATACATATACACACACATTTATTTTTCCATAAAGGTAAATGTGGAAGCAGGTAACTGCTGTTGATACAGTGCTGCCATTTCTGAGAATTCTGCCAGAAGGTCCTAAAATTGCTTTCAAACAGCCGGAGGAAACGGATTGGATATATGATTAAATATGTATTGTTAAGACTTATCTCTGAATGTATCAAAGATTAATTAATTATATACCTTAGAAAATTACTTGCACCAAACATCACATAAATATTTGACAAGCATGAAGAGAGTGACAGCAAATCATTACTAATGGAATTGGTCCCACTCCAGAGAAACATAAATATAGATGTAAATATAGTCAAAGTCTGTTGAGAAGGTTCCCAGAGAAGCTTATTATAAAATACTCAGCCCAGTTTTATTTCATTTTCTGATCTTACACAAGCACTACAAAGAACACACACCTCACCCTGCAACACTATGGCTTATGTAGCTGAGGGAAGATTTTACTCACCGGCATTACGTGAGGCTGCTCACCATCCTTGTCTATCAAATGCAGAAAGTTCTTCTTCCCTGGCTCAAAACCAGCATCAAGAATGGTTTTGTCACTGTTCTGATCTATTGGTGTCTGCTAAAAAAGAGTAAAACAACAGAAACATCACTTTTTAAAAAGAGATTTATATGCAATTAACACATTCCTTCCAAGTACATTGCTTGACGTGGTTGCTGACACAGCAAGACCACAAAAAAATAAATAATTATCCAGTAAACAAAACACACATCATTAGTACTGAAATAACTTGGGAATAACTTAGGAAACATTACAGTCTAGTGCTTAGACGTTGGTTAACCTATTCAGGGGACAGACACTGGTCTGTAAGTTTCTTGTGAACATCACATTATCCAGTGTCCTCTGCAGCATGCAGACACTTTTTTCTTAAAAAGAAAAAAAACACTTACTTTCAGCAGGCATAAACATGACCTAAAATAAGCTCATGTCTATTTCTTAACAATTCTTATAAATTTTTCTAGGTGCATCTAAAGAAAACATATTAACTAAAACCAACACCAATTTACAATAAAGCATAGTAGTGATATTAGTAATTCTTTTTAATATAATACATTCAAAGAGGTCTAAGAAACATGGGGAGTCACTACACAACATGCTGCTGCTGATAAGAAAATATTTCTCAAACAAGACCACTGGAAACTGTGATTATTTATCATGGGTATTATTACTAAAAATACATACTGATAACGAAAACTAATATTACATCTGAATGATCCTATTAGTTTTTGTTTAATGATTAAACAGATGTATCATTAAAGAGCAAACTTGGAGACTAAAATTCAGCCAAACCAACACAGCGGTGCCAGTCTGCTGTGCACACCCACCACAAAAAGTTACAGGAATGAAATGAGCACTGTGCAATACAGAAGGAGGTTTTCAGCACAGAAGACAGCAGTGTTTGCTGCCAAGAGGAGATAAAAAGCACTCCTGCCATACCGTGTCAGTGACATTATCTCCATTGCCCCACATCAGATCGAAAGATCCATTCACGTAGCCCACTTTGGAAGCCACGTCTTCAAAGAGCCTTTTAAGTGGGGTGGAAGCTGGAAGGTTCAAGGTAACGCGCTCGTTCACTGTCTTGGAATTCGTGGTGTCCTGTATTATACACAGCACCCTGGGCTCCTCAGCAGCGCTCTCTGCCTGGAATGACAGCAGACAACAATTCATGAGGAAAATGAAGAACATGTTGGAATTTAATTAAAAAATCAAAACGCGACTTCACCAATAAAATGAAGTATACTTTTGAAACCTAAGGTTCGTAGAACTGGACTTTATTTTTCAAAGTAAGCATGAGAAAATTAGGAACTTTCCAGTTTTGAAAAATATATAAAAACAAACTCCATTTTTATAGAACAAGAAGGAATTTGTACGGGTTTGGGGACAGTGAAACCGCTCAGGTTCTGCACAGAATTTCAGCCAGCAAACAGATAGAAGACTGCTTCAAAATCAGGAACAGACTTCCAAGTCATCACTTCCAGCTCATATTTTGCTTTGACACAATCATAAATCCTGCTGAGGCAGAATATACCTTTTGTGACTTTCAGGAATGCAACCCAGAAAATCTGCAAGCTTCCAAGTAACCTTAGAAGCTGACCACTAAACAAAGTTTCATAATCAAGCCACCAACTTCCTACTAACTCCTCTGCTGTCTGAGTTGCTGAAGATATTCTTCTGCCTGAATAAAGTAAGAAAACTAGCATTGATAAATGGCTACTGGACAAAGTAAAAAGAGTTTAAACAGAAACTTCAATGTATCTGAAATCAGAACAATAATGATCTTGAATGAAAGTGGCAATGAAATAATAGTAAAATTTTCTGGACCCAGGTAAGCCAAGAAAAATGGCACTTTTCCAACACTGAAAACCCAGCAAAAGATCTAAGCAAAATCAATTAATTATCTTGATTATCCAAAATTGTAGAACAAGGAATAGCTACTATTTAAATACACATCTCATACGAAAGGATCAGGTAAGTAAAAGGAATTAGTCCTCCAGGGACTCAGGCTTTTCAAGTTGTAACACACAGAAGGCATTAGTAACGCATTGTCAGAGTGCCCAAATCTCAGCCCATGGCTGAAGGCCACGGCATCTAAAAAAGGCAAAAAAACACATGCAGTGCTATCATGATTCTCAGTGAATAAGAACAAAAATTGGCAATAATTATGTTCATGCTAAAGCTCTCAGCCACAGCACAAGCATCTTCTAGAGAATACAGAACTATAAAGAAGATCTGAACAACTTCAGAATCCCTTGTAATTCTACACAACGAGCCTCACAACACAGATGAGCACCACCAGAGCCGTACAGTCCCCTTTGAGAGCTCTTACATCACCAAACCCTTTGAAAAGGAACATGGACATTCCAGCTGATGCTGCACGCCTTTATTACACAGGATTTCAAGATCTGCTGCCAGTGTTCATGCAAGGATAGAATAAAATGCTAGCTGACTGCAGCATCTATTCCTATCATCGTCACAAAACAGTTGTTAGAGAAAGGCAGATAAAACCACCCTCAACCCAATCTGTGTTACATTAGTCTGCTTTCTACTGTGATTTTTCTTAAGACGTTGGAGTCCGATTTCTTTAGGTTTATCAAATGTAATATCCTGTGTGGAAGCCTTCATTAACTGCATGCTCAAAAAGATTCAAGGCACTATTTGCAGCAAATCTGTAACACTTCATACATTTAATCTTTATGGGAGAATTTTACATTTATCAACTGCTTTCCAAGAAGACATGCAAAACTATTTTAGAAACATTAACCACACATTAAAAAGAAAACACAATTTGGAAGTCAAAGTAATTTTGACATATTATATCCTCACTTTCACCTACAGCACCCACAGAGATGCACAGGGCTGTACTTGCATAGACTAAAATTAAATCTCACCAGTGATTACTTCTCCTGGGCTCTTTCCTTGAAATTTCCCAGCACAGCATCTTTTTTTTGTTTTTATCTTTTTTCCCCCCTTTTTTGCTGAAGAAGCAATTTCTCTCTTTCAGTGTGTGGTTAGTAAAGAGAAGGTAAGGCTTGTTCAGTGGTCTTCTTTCTTGCTTTTTTTTTTTTTTTTTTTTTTTTTTTTTTTTTTTTGAGAAGATGAGCAGCAGCTAAGACCCAACAAACTTGAAAGAGCAGCCTATATTTACATGCAGGTCCCTCAGCAATGGTAAAGGCTTGCTCTGGGTGGAAGCCTGCCCCAGTCTATAGAACAGTGCAGGGAGGTTAAGAGGCATTTACTACTATTTATACAGATTCATCTCAGAAAATATAATTTAATTTGGATTTAATTGTCCCCACACTGATTTTGTATTGATCCTATAACATGATGGGCCACTGTGTATGATTATATCATGAGCAGTTCTCCACTGGAGACTTAATTCCTTGTGCTACTGCCCTTACATAACCACCTCTGTAACTTCCCTCCTCCCTGCAGGAGTTACCTACAAAGTCAACTCCTCCCACTCACACTTTCCCCACTGCCTTGGATGGTGAATCAGTTGTGACTTGCATTGGAGTCGCTACTGAAAATAATTAGACACACAGTATGTGAGGGATGGAAATACCACTAAGGGAACAAATTATAGAAGATTACAGAAGATTTGCTGGTTGGGTTGCTGGATGTTGCACGTCACACAAATCCTTTCTTCCTTGTTCACAGATGTAATTCTGACAGACTGAACTGGTTTAACTCAGGGTTAGTATAGCAAAGGGTATTAAGCAGTCATTCATTCACACTGCCACCACTTCAAGTTGTTAGTAGTAAATAGATAAAGCAAAAATAACCTCAGCCCAACTCTATTCATGGAGAGCATTCACACATACCAGCTGAACGAGGAGACAACAATGCAACACCTTGTTTGGGGCTACTTTACTTCAAAAATAGTGTGAAAAGAAATACTGGCCAGTGATAGAACCCTCACTATTTTTGACAAGGTATTATCAAATCAAGTCCACAACAGAAACACAAAAATTAACCATTGCATAATCTGATATATCTTGAGAGCAAAACAATTCATTTTTTTAATGCAGAGAGAGAGCCAAAGCCTCACACATCAGTGTAAAATCATATAAAGGAATACTCCAATTTGAAGCTACCATTAAGACTGAATTTCATCAGACATCATCTTTGTATTCAAGAACATGCACAAAGAGTTTAATGTCAGTAGCTCATACTCATGTTAAAATAAACAGAAGCTACAGCAACATGCTGTTATTATGTTTCCTGGTTATCATTTTATAAAGTTCATCTGTCTACCTGTGAAAATTTCTTCTTCATTTCAGCAAAGATACTCTGTCTGCAACTCCAAAACATATCCTATAGTATATGAAAACAAAATTAACAAGTCATAATTGAAAGTTGTAAAATGACTTTTATTTTATATAAAGTCAGCTTTACAGTATAAAAAAACATTATTACTGAGTTTGGAAACACCATTCACAGAATAACGTAAGAAAGAATAGTCCATTTCAATATTTAAATTATCATAGGAGCAGTGTTACAGTGTCAAGTTGTAATACAGACTACATTTCATAAAGTAAGAAGTGAATGGATAAGAAAATGTGAACAACAATTCAAGATATAAATTCATACTAACCCTTTCCTTGATTATCTTTAAAACATGCCACAGACATAGATAAATGTTTTACCTCAAATGATTCAAAGGTAGAATTAGCATATAACCCTGTAATTCAGTTTATTATTATATTTATAAATTATGAAGCTGTCCAGTTTCATATGAAACTGTTCTTTCATGCCTGAATTATTTCCTGTAGGGAAGTTTTATTAATACGAGCCCATTTTGAAGTATGCAGCTGAAGGTAGTAAAGAGATGAAGTTACTGACTTTATTCCTAACACTCTTAAAGAAAGCCTTCCTTGGTATCTCTTATGTACCATCAAAAATTCAACAACAAATATTAACTGCACAAAATTGTTATCTGACTAAACATCAAAATTAACCAGTTTCTGAATCTCAAGTGGTGCACTGTGTATTTTTCCAGAAAGGGAAAACAGGAAGTGAGAATGAAGATGCTTATATTACTGTTCTTTTCCAAATTTCTTCACTGCACCCTCAGTGAAGATTATCAAAACAAAAACCACTGACACGATCTTTACTGACATGCCCTATTTGCCCCACCAAAGGACCTACAAAAATAGCCCAAATTAGACTACTGCATTTAACTTCTCAGCAGGATGTCACATAAGGAAAGATTTTTTTCTTCACATACTGAGAACTGAAGATCCTGTTTGGAAGTTTTAATATGTCAAGACCGTGTCTAGCAGTTTCCTTTACACACCAGTTTGTAATTTCAGATTTGACAGATTTCAGATTTAAATCTGAAATTTAAATGTTTTGCTGCTTACTGGTTTTACCTGCTCTCAATTGAAAGCTATGAACATTTTGTTAAAATGACCCAAAGGTTAATGGAGTCCCAGAACCATGAATCTAAAACTGCTGATTTGTAGTATTATCGTTATCAAATACATTGCCCCATGGCAAAAACTTAATTAAGACTTCCAATTTTCCTCCTAATCAGGGACTCCAAAGAACCTTGACTTCAGCCTGAATTCCTTCTCTCCAGAGACAGGCAAGCCAAGTCTGGTACACACAGGGGCATGTGTAATTTTGTAGTGTGCTTGGTGTACACAGTGGAGGGTGGAAGGAGAGGACAGGCTCCAGGTATCACCTGCACACAACTATCTACAGGTTGCTTCTTTTATAAAAATGTTCCAGTGCTGGCTTCTCAGCTCTTGTTTTTTCAGTTAAGGACTGCTGGAAGATTTTCAAGAGCTACTTCACTGAACAAATTCCACTTAACAGATCAAACAAATCAGATTTACAAATTACATTGTTTATATAATGTCCAGAAATTTTAGAAGTAACTGAGAACTTTCAGCTGCTCTGACAAGACAAATCACAAGCCACAGAATCACAAAACCATTTAGGTTGGAAAAGACCTCCAAGATCATCGAGTGCAACCTTTGACTGATGATTACCATGTCAAGTAGACCACGCATTAAGTGCCACATCCAGTTGTTTCCTGAATACCTCCAGGGATGGGGATTCCATCACCTCCCTGGGCAGCCCCTTCCAATGACGAACAATCCTTTCTGTGAAGAAATTCCTCCTGATATCCAACCTGAACTTCCCCTTCAGGGCTGCAGCTTCCTCGTCTTGTTTCCTGTGAGAAGAGGCCGATCCCCATTTGGCTGAACACTCCTTTCAGGCAGTTGTGGAGAGGGATAAAGTGACCCCTGAGCCTCCTTTTCTCCAGGCTAAACACCCCCAGCTCCCTCAGATGCTCCTCACAGGACTTACCCTCCAGACCCTCCCAGATCCATTGCCCTTCTCTGGATGCAGCACTCAAGGTGTGGCCTCACCAGTGCCCAGTGCAGGGAGACAGTCACTGCCCTGCTCCTGCTGGCCACACTATTGCTGATCCAGACCAGGACATCATAGGCCTTCTTGGCCACTTTCAGCTACTGTCAGTCAGCACCCCCAGGACGTTTTCCACTGGACAGCTTTCCAGCCACTGGTCCCAAAGCCTGTAGCAATACATGGGGTTGTTGTGACCCAAGTGCAGGACACAGCACCTGGCCTTGTTGAAATCACACAGACGTGTCCATCTCTGAAATGCAGCATTCTATTCTTTTCAATTAAAGCATGCACTCCAACACTCTGGATAAACTTTATAATAACCACTAGTTCCATCTGCATTTTACAAAAAGCTTCCCTCAGCACGGAAATGTCTTTAAAGTACAATTACAAGATCAAAGGTCATTCTATAAAGTTGCTTAATTTTACCCTGATAAAAGTTATTCTGGAATGCATCCAGCCAATTATTTATTACACCTCACAAAATCAATAAGCATATTAACTACACAGTTAAAGGATTTCAAGTTAACATACACACTGTATTCACAGGCAAATGCAAAAATACCTTACTGCCTTTTCCTCAGAAGAAATAAGAGCAACTACTCAGGTAGCAAGCACATCTATCCAGTACTTGGGAGAAATCCTCAAAGCTCCATGCTGCTACTTTGCCAAAGTGTGACATAGTACATCAGTGGCTTAGGAAAACAAGTTACAGACCCTCAACTGCATCAGCATCTAAAAGGCAAGTCCAGACTGCTACTTAAGGCTACAGTTTACAAACTCATCCTATGATTATTTTAGCGTAGGAGTTTTCTCAGGCTAATATTTTAGTCAGCAGTTATTGTAATTTCAACTGTTAACTGTAATTTTAAAAAATATTGAAAACATTGACACTTTCATCCCAAGTCACTCCATGTTGCTGAGCATGGGAATCCGGCAGGATGGAGAGCACCCTCAGCAAGTTTGCTGATGACAGGAAGCTGCATGGTGGTGTCAACATGCTGGACAGAAGAGATGCCATCCTGAGGAACACTGACAGCTTGAGAGGTGGGGCTGTGTGACCCCCATAAAGTTCAACAAAGCAAAGTGCAAGGTCCTACACCTGAGTTGGGACAATGCCAAACACCTACAGGCTGGAGAGGGAAGTGATTGAGAGCAGGTCTGAGGAGAAGGACTTGGGGATGATGGTTGATGAAGAAGTTAACATGAGTCTGCAGTGTGAGCTGGCAGCCCAGAAAGACAAATGTATCCCGGGCTGCATCAAATGGAGTGTGACCAACAGGTGAGGGGAGGGGATTCTGCTCCTCTACTTTGCCCTTGTGAGCCCCCACCCCACGTGCTGGGTACATTTCTGGTGCCTACAGCACAAAGAGGGCATGGAACTGTTGGAGCAAGTCCAGAGCAGGGACATGAGGTTGATAAGGGGACTGAGGTACCTGCCATTCAAAGACAGGCTGACAGAGTTGGGGCTGTTCAGCCTGGAGAAGAGAAACCTCATAGCAGCAGTATCTGAAGGGCCTACAAGGAAGCCAGAGAGCAAATGCTCATCAGGAACTGTAGTGATAAGACAAGGAGTAATGGGTTCATGCTGAAAGGGAAAATTTAGATCAGATATATGGAAGAAATTCTTTACTGTGAGGGTGCTGAGGCACTGGCACAGGTTGCCCAGGGAAGTTGTGGAATGTCCCATCCCTGGAAGTATTCACAGCCAGGCTGGATGGGCCCCGGCAACGTGACCTAGGGGAAAGTGTCCCTGCCCATGGCACGGGGGTGGAACTAGATGATCTTTGAAGTCCCTTCCAACCCAAACCATTCTATGGCCCTAGACATTTTTCCACTTCTAGAAACGTGATGATGTTAAACCTGCACGTAGGAGATTTCTGACTATCAGACCAGACTTACCAAAGACTCATTACAATATGAACATGCAATCAACACACAGGTCTGACCTGGGTGGACATTCTAGAAGGCTGTGCTACACAAGCATTTACACCCCATATACCTTTCTAAAAAATATTTCATCTTTCTTCCATTAAAGATCTGCACCTGCAAGTTGCAGAGCACAAAGCGTGCTGTTGCACTGAAGCAATTCAAGCTGTATTTCTGTATATACCAACAAAGGCAGCATTGTTATTAGTGCCATCTGCAAGACAGACGTTTACTTTGACCATATAGGTTCTGTATTTGTTGAAAATACATCAACAAAAAAATCAGAGTGTTACTAGATCTGTCACAACAATATTCAAATGTAGAACTACAGTGGTTTTAACACTGCATTTAGATGTGGCTTGCTATGTTTCAGTCTTGAATCACTGAGTTAATTAAAATTCTATAGCAGCAATTCACCATTTTAACTCCTGCTTAACTTTTATAGAATTATTTTCAGAGATTGAAAGTGAAACCTAAAGCTAAGGTCAAACTTCATACAGATTCTACCCAGTATATCCAAATTTTGATGTTTCCAACAGTTAAAAACAGACAGTAAGTGAAAGTCACAAGTTTCAGGTCAAGAGTTGAACCAACAGATGTGTGAAGTTTGACTGCCAAGTAAAGTTAATGGCCTATCGAGACTTAAAAGGATCACCACTAGAGAAGATTCTACATGTCCACACCCTGTAAATAATTATCACAAATCACCGCAATACAGAGGAAAGACAAAGAGATCAGTAGCAAGCAGCAATGGCAGACATCAAGCTTATATGCACAGAATTACTTGGATCATTAAGCCTAAGACAGCAATTCTCAAACCTAACAGAGCTTCAGCAACTTAAGACTCCCATATGAAGTGCCCACAAGTGACTACTGCCTGTCTCATCACGGCTGGGCAAACTTTGAGATGCACATTCCACATCTGTGTAACTGTTTCCAGCAGTTACAAGGATAAGTGAAATCCGGGAGCTTCAATGACACAAAAGTGGTCTGCATCTGTACCTTTTACTTCTAAAATATAATCACATAGAAACATTCAGACATTAACATCAGTTCAACTGAACAGAAGTTTATTTCAACCTTCTCTCTCAGCAGTGACAAACTACTATTGAATCAGCTCCTTGAGAACCCACAACGATAATTTAGGAATTCTTTCACCTATTCCAAGAGGTCCAATCCATTAACCACCACACTGGATACATGTTGACAGCACTGCTTTCTGCAGAAAATATGAAGCTCAGAGATCTTTCCAAATGACAGCAAATAAGGGGAGAACAGTCAGTGAGCACTGGGATACCATTTTCACCCATTTCCACCATTTCCCCTCCTTTTACCCTGTGATTTTTAACAATGGACTCCAGAGAGTCCTTACAACCACGACCCTCTCCAACCCTCACCAGAGCTACTCATGCTCCATGTATTTTTCCAAGCCCAACAAAGCTCTTTTTAGAGGCAAATTTCCCTGGTACAGCCAGGTGAGCAGGGTCACTCCCCAGGAAGTAAACACAGAGTAATTACGGGGTTATTCACAATGAGGGAAGCATTGAGCAGGTGGTCTCAGACTCACATTTGGCTTTATTTTAGAGGAAAGAAGTAACTTCTTTTTGAAATACCGGTTACTAAACTAATCCTGACAGAGCACTTAGGTGTTTCTCAACACAGGTGCTTTGCTGCAGCCTAGTTTGAGTTAATAAGAGAACAGTGCACTTAGAAGAATCCTGTTACAAATGCCTGAACCAAAACACACTTACAAAGACGTATTTTGTAGCACACTTGTAGCAAACTGAATACACTTCTTTTAAACACAGAAACCAGGAGGTCTTAAACAAAGTAATTTTGAGCTGTTAACTTGAAATATCTTGAGTTGGAATGTTTCCTGAAGCAAAAACATTCTTAACAACCTTTACACTCATTTAATTTTGAATCTGACTGACTTTAAAGTATCAGGTTTTTGCGTACCTCCCCACCTTCAAATTCTGCATTATACCCGGGGAAGACTTCAGGCAAAATCCAACAGTGTTTTGAAGCTAGCGAAACTAGAGGTCTTCTGTCCCTTTACAAGTAAGGAAAAAAATGGCTTCATAACAAGCATAAAATACAATCAAAGTTCAAGAATATATATCCTGACACTGACCATCTTCCTAATTATTGAACCTTTGCCCCCTCCCTGGTTTGTTGGGGGGTTTTCAGGAGAGTTAACAATACCAGCAGAGGAGCAGTAGGAGTATTTTAAATGCATGTATGATATGTAGTAGTGCTTACATCACTAAATACCAACACCACCTGCACATAACTGCAACTTTCTGTGGTATCCCAAGAGACTGAAATGAGACCCTCCCTCCTTAGGTAGGGTACGAGTCTGTAAATGGCACTGCTGCTCACAGGACAAGAGGAGTAACTCCCCCTTTCTATTCTGAAAGGCGTAGGAGAGCAAAAAATGTCACTGCTGTGGCAATGCCACTGCTTCCAGCCTCCTGCCACTCTCGCTGTGCTTGCCAGCTGCTATAGGTATAGGATAACTGCTGTAGATCCCAAAAGGCAGGTGGGCCATACTGACACCCATGGCCCTGCCCAGGTGAACCCTAAAAATGCTTTCCTAGGGGGATTACCTCCTTCAGAAAGGAGGTACAAAACCAGCCCTGTAGCAGACCCTCTGTGATCTTGCTCTCTTTGGAAAATGGGGTGTATGTTTTACTCTCTTCTCTGCCTTCTGTAGATTATTTCAAAGGCACCTTCTCAGAAATGCTTCCTTAGTAACAAAAGTTTAGTTAAAAAGAATTGAAAGTGCCACCTCACTGAACCTGTGGCTTGCCAGCTGTGAACTGTCACTCCTAGAAAATGCATAGGGACAAATTATTTTTATAATACATATACACTTCAAAGTCTAATACTTCCAACATGCCCAAAAATAACCCTATGCCTCAGAAATGAAGAGTGTGTTATAAGGCCAGTGTTTACCTCTGAGTTTGTTCCTACTGTTGTGTATTACTGGGTCATTTGTAAAAAACACTTAGAAAAGAATAGGAAAAGCAAAAAAAGCTGGGATGGGGCCAGAAATAAGTTCAAGCCTGGAAGTTGTTCCAAAGACTACAGAAAAAGATACAGTGTGAGGGGACACATGTCTGGGGAGAGCTGAACTAGAGACTATAATATCCACTTTTCAGTTTTACAGAAGGTCTTTTTCATATTTTTAGAGACTTTAAATATGTCTTACTAAGGACATCCTGAAGAACCAGTCTTGTTACACTTATCTCCTCATGGCCTTTTAAATATGGTAAATTAAAGTGATTCAAGATTAATTACTTCCCTTAGAAAAAGTCAAACAAAGCAGCTGTCAATAACAAAAGAGTGCAAATATTTCCTGGTTATGCCTGCAGATCACGCAAGAACTCTAAAAAAGTTTCCTTAAGGGGTAACTAAGAATAGTTTAAAAATCCAGTTTTTAAGTTTTTAAATTTTCTCTTAACCACTGGACATTTTGAGTATTTCACTCTCTTATTCTTAAGGGTTATAATTTCAGCTGATTCTATTTCCTTTCCTTCTCTGACCCAAAGTGCTGAACTTGCAAAGGTTTTGTAACTACACTAATTGTGTGAATTAAATGTCAATGAAGTTCTCTACATTTGCCAACTGTCTGCCAGACTCTTTACATTCATTCCAGTATAACCTTTACATTCAGATCTGAAACACCCTCATCTTTATACAGCTTCCTCTGCTGGTAATTTCTCTCTACCTTCCTAATCAGTATGCTCCTAGTTTTTCCTTCAAAAAACCCCAAAAAAGCTGGAAAAGGGGGATGAGAATACCATGAGACACTTATTACACTTTCATATATCAATCTATATTTGCAACATTTGTTTCCTATGGAGAATCACAAAAGTAGTGGATGGACTTGCCCTCCATTTCTTCAAGTATGACTTTTATGGAAACATTTTCCTATGCTTCTCCTGTTCTAAAGAACTCTCTGCTGGATTCAATAACATATGCAACATTAGCATAAAAACAAATTAAGAGTCTGAGCAAAACCAGTACTCAGAAGAGTTTTCTCTTCATGGACAATTTCAAAACAAAGATTTGCTTCCCTACAAAATCACCAACAGACATGTATGCTAAAAAATTAAAATCCTGTACAGTTTAGACATTAAAACATGACTACAGGATAGTTTTTAATTCTTTAACAACTTTCAATTTTAAAGCTGTCCAGCTGCTGCTGGGGAAGGAAAAATAGAAGTTGAATAGCAAGGTGTGTTAGCAGGGGTTCTCTGTGCAGCTCTCTGCACACCAGAATGAAGGGTACAGTTCAGAATGGAAGCACCTAGGCATAAACTCTGCCTGCTGCCACTGCCACAGAGGGCTCTGGGGAGAACACACAACTCTGGAGCAGTGTCTCCATGGAAGGAATAAGGATGACAATGTGTATGTGAGAAAGGACCTAGACAACTTTTCCATAGATAAACTGATGAAAGCATTTTATTTACATACACTAGGTACTACTTAAGAGTTTCTGCATCTGCTATTTTTTCTTTTCCTTCACTGTTACTGGTCTCAACCCAATACTTACACAAATCAGTGAGCATGGCTGCCTTCCATTCTTTAGCTCCTGTAGTATGCTGCCTAACTTCTTCAGAAAATGCTATTTATATGTTCAAACATTATTTACTGTGAAAACTTTCACACTATATCAAATATATTTCTCATACAGCTTCAAAACTACAGCATTCACCAATCCACAGGAATTCCAGCACACTTGCTCGTGTTACTGAAGCAGCTTTCATCACCTGTGCTTATTGAGAAGCTACACCTGAACTGCAGCAGGATCACCAGCTCTAAGCTATTCACAGAAATGCCAATCTAAAAATAATCTGTTGCCATTTTTCAGAAGCACCTAAAGCATCCTTATGATCACAATCTCAACAACTATATTGAATCAAGTGATCTGTACCAATTTCACCCTTTAGTATTTTTAGAACATGCACAACATCCTTTTTAGAAATTATTTCATCTGCCAATGCTGTGCAAGAGCATTGGCTCACTGCAAGCTGACTACATGCCAAACATTGCAAAAACCAAAGAAAATAAAAAATCTGGCATTTCATAGGGCCTGAAACTGTGGTCAAGTTCATTGTTATTTTACCAGAACTTCACAAAAAAATTCAGTGACTTACTAGTATTCACAATTATCAGTTCTTCAGTAACTAGTGGCATTCTTTTGAGAATATCTCATTCAAGACAAGAAAAGTAAAAAATGTTAAATAGGCAGCTCACCTGAAGGTACACCACAGTAAATCTCAAAGGGCAAAGTGTAAAATAACAGCTTTAAGTGTTCACAAAGGAATTAAAAGCTGAATTAAAAGGCTGAATATGTACATGTAACTCAATCACTCCATTTTCTACAGAGGTAACTTTCACCCTTATTTTCTTACATAAACCCAAACATATTTTCAAACACAACAAAAAGAGTGAAGCTGTGACTGGATAAAGGAACATTTGTATATAATATAGTATATTACAGTTCCAATTGTAACGTACAGGAGGGGAAAGATTTAAAATAATACCCCTTCCCACTCCCATTTAATTCTGACAAGACTAAAATGTGTGATTCAAAGGTAACACAAACTCAAGGTACTGGTTTATTTCAGTAAATTACCACAAGTTTTAAAGTTATATTGATATCAATACATTCTATCAGCAAAAAGAGGTTGCACAATAATAATTTTCATTAGTATTTGTGTTTGTACAACTAATATTTTAAAACTATGATGGAAGGCTGCATTGATTATAACCAAAATCAGTTTTAAAAAGAACAGAAAATAGCATTTGTGGACTTTATTTCATAATGGCAACAAACAAAGCACCGGAAACTTTTTTGTTGTATACTGATACTCTGCGCTCAAAAGAGTGCAGAATGTAACACTGACAAACCTCTGTATTTAAAAAGTATTCTCTGCCTCCTGGTAAACTTCACAGTTTAGGAAAAAGTTCATTACTAGTCTGAGAAAGAGTGTGTAGCTGCACAAAAAAAAAATAGTTAAGGATTATTCTTTTACTACAGATGCTTTTGATTTTGAAATTTTAATCACCAGTGATGCACAAAACAGTAGAGAAAATGGCACTTATTGTCTGTGGTGACGTTCAAGATATATTACTGTAGGAAAAAGAAACAGAGTATTTTGTTATTTCGTTGTCAGATTATTCTACTGAGTAGTAACTTCAGCCAGCAGCACTTACAGTCTGAGGCTCCAGAACCAAGTACTGCCCATCAGGCAGCCGGTACCTCTTAGGCAAAAGCATTTCATCAGATGATCTGGAGGTGCTGATAGTTCATTATCCTGATCATCTTTCTACAGTGCAGATTAAATACCCAGACGATAGCAAGGGAAAGTAAACAGTGACTGGAAAGCCCAATGGCTGGAAAAAAGCAGGGAAAGCTCTTGAATTCTACTCCTAAGCCTTATTCACCAAATTCAGTAACTACACGAACATCATTCAGAAAGTGTCTGTTTGCGAGGAGCAAATTACTTGGTGGAATTCCATGTGGATTTTCTGTTTGTTTCCTAAATTTGATTTCCAAGATACCTACTCCATCAATGAATTAGTCAGTTTCTCTAGCTGTCACAATCATACCTTTATGTTTCCTAATGGAGCACATGAGAAGGAAAGCAGGAAAAACTGATAAATTATGCAAGCTGTAACCACTTGTAGAATCTTTTAATACATGGGAATGAAAAAACAAGGATGTCATCAGCACTGAAAAGAACAGCATCTCTTTACTTAACAGAATTGCAAAATATCTTAATCAGATTCCCGCTCTTCTAATGAGGAAGTCAGAATGATATCCATCAAGAGACACATTTGATTTGTTCAGTGCAGAAGATTAAAATGGATTCATTAGTGTAGGGATGAAAAGACTCACATTAGTGAGCTGAGAGCGAACTCACACCACCATGCTTGACTTAATGACAGCAAGTACAAAGTATATATTTATATATATTTATTTATTCTGACAGGTGTACTTTGGATAGTTCATGCTGAAACATGTTGAAAAAGGATCTGCACAGCATTTACTTGATCAGTAACACAAACACTTCAAAAACCTCACAGCAGAACATACTTCTCATATTCTGACCAATACTCACTAAGTTCTGATACATCTTGATTTTCAAGATAACTCTTTGTAAAGTACACTTAATATTACCAGTAAACACACACCAGCATCTCCCTCATCAACTGTGTTGATAAGAATATTTTATTATTTTCTGTTTGAGGTAGATTTTCCCAAAATAGTTTTTAAGTCAACTTTTCCTGTAAGAAAAACTGAAAAATATAGGAATGTTTTCCCTTCTGATAGCATAATTTTCTTCTAATTTCCATAATGATCTTATTCATACTATTCACCCTCCCTTCCTAGGGTTATTGCTTTACTAGACTAATGAGGTAAAAATCTACACCTATTAATACAGCAATTTTTAAAGAATATGCTCAAATGTTGCTACCAGGGTGCAGAAATGAACTGTATTTTACTCAATGCCTTCTGTTTAATGGATAGAAAAGTGAATTGGATCTTTTCATCTTCTAGATGAAGAAAGCAAAGTAACTGAGGATTGGAAGGAAAAGAAACAGGGACCAGTTCACACTGAACCTCAGATCTGAGCAGGGATTCTCACTGCCCCCCCCTAAGGAATTATTTGTTACACTCTTACAGGAACAGTTGGGAAAGCACTAGGCAGCAGTATGGATGCAAGAATTAATGTAGTAAATGCCTGAATAGCTCAGGCAAAAATCTTTATGTAAAAAGAAATCCCAACACTGGTTTATTAGAAGCTGCTTTAATACATCTCTTCCAAAGGAAAAAGAACTTTATCCCCAAGTTATGAGCAAGAGAAGATAACAAGGCACTGATTACCTGGGCCTCAGAGATGCAGCTGAAGCTATGCAATAAACAAAATACAACTTTTCATAAGAGACTAATAAAAGACATTTGAAGTGCAGCAGTGAAACTTTGTATCCACTTTGTAACCATGAAAACATTATCTTACTCCTTACAAAAGCTAACCAAAAAAATCCAAGCAATTCTACTTTGAAAACAGCAAGCAGAGCTCCTGTTAGCATATACAAAAATATGGAGACAAACACAAACCGAAGACTCATAATCAACTTAATACCCATCTTTCCCCTCCAGCACACACAGGCTGGTAGTGTTATAGACATCTCCTACCACTTATCTACCAAGGCATCACGTAACTCATAGACAAGAACCAAAATCCTTTTCCCATCCACTCCTTTGGATGATTAGTCATTCCCTAAACCAGCCTAAAGCAAACAGCATTACATTTCTTCTTGTTCTTTCACACTGGAACTCCAAGGAAAGTCTGGTTGCATACCCATCTTTTCACAGCCCAGCTTAAATCTTTGAAGCAGCGCTAGACAGGGATACCACTCAGTCCACCAGGAAGGGACAAAACCCCTGAACTGTGATCCTTTATCCATTCCTAAAGGGCAGAGCTGAAACTCCAAATGATCTTCTTTGCCTCCAACTGCTGTTAGGGGCGTAACAGGAATATTTAGGAGCAAGCTGTTGAGAACTAAGAGACCTGGAGGATTCAGTTTACCCATAACTCAGTGTTCTCTGCAATGGGACTACTAATGAATCCCAAAAGGACTTAATGGGAATGCTGCAGTGTAACATTCATTAAAACTCCCCATCACTAAAATAAAAATGAGAAGATATTGAAAAGCACTAGAAAAGTTGAAGATAAACTTCTGTTATAATATACATATATAAAAATATAGATATAACCAGATGGGCTTAACACAAATAGTTCATCTGTTTTCTTTCTCAATTTGATTTCATTAATATTCTGTTCAGTTTCATTTACTTTAGAAATGCATAGAGACACAATAAAGAACTTGAAAAAACTTGCTGAGAAAAAGCAACTCCCGCTAGCATTATCAATGTACAAAGTTTATAGATTTCACACTGTTTGTTTAAGATATCCATATCTATAATCACATAGATTCATTTTCCTTTCCCCATACTTCCCCCTCTACAGATAAAAGTGCATTCAAAATCCTGGTCCAATGAGTCAGTTAAAAATACACATCTGAATCATAAGTATATTCTGAATACAACTCTAAAGCCAAGGGGGATACTATTAATACATATAACTAAAGACACAGCCTTGGCTAGCTGCTTTTATTAACCACCTTGTCTATTTCACTCAACTACAGCTACTGCCACAACGTTTCTCCTGCCACTCTCCCTTATCTATATGTTTCTTTGGTTTTAAAATGAAATATTTAAGTATATAAGCTACTCTGTCTTCTGTCCCTGGTTTTATATTTTTGAAGATTTTGGTTCAAAGATACTATTTAAGCATACTAGCTACTACACTCCATCTCATTTTTGAAGTTTCTGGAGATTTCAGTTTCCTGTAAAAAGACTACATGTAGTCCTTTAAACCTTAGTATTTTAGGAAAGGAAAGAGGTAAAGTTACCTTTGTCCTACATACATCCTGTGCTCACATGTACAACTGTCTGCACAAAAAATTGTTTCTAATATTCAATGCTATTATTTGCTTCCAAGATCTACTCAAGAATACCATTTAAGGATCATCATCTCATTTTGCTAAGCTCCACAAAAATGAAGCCCTTGCCTGACAAAGCTTCCCGTAAGAATACGCGACGGAACAGGTAAGCGTAATAAACACTGACGTTTGACGAAAAACAACGGGAAGGGTTTGAGTAATTTACCAGAACAAAATTGTCAGAAAAGTTGGCAAAATGTGCAAGTGTACCTGCTCAGGAAACAAAGTTTCTGCTAAAACTACTCTACCGGTAGCTGTTTCCAAACATTTCATGCCATCACTCGAACTCCTTCCCCTGCACAGTATCGCTCCAACTTGACACGTGTCATTCGCCTATCGCTGCAGGACAGAGGCTTCGCCTTCCTCTTTCACTCGGGCACTTATCTCTAGCCCATGGCCAAAAACAAGCCTTCCCCCTTCTCCCTACAGCAGGGGAAAGATGAGGGGCCCAGAATAAAAGAAACAACCCGCAGCTCAACCCGTTCCCTCCAGCACCCGCCGCGAGCACTGCCACCGGTTCTGCGGCGCTCCGGGAGGCGAGGAGCCACCCCGCACCCGGCCGTGGCCGCTGCCCCTCNGCCGGGCCTCCTCCACCCCCTCCTCGATCGACGCCGGCGCCCTGGGCCTCCCGCCCGCCTCGGGGCCGCAACCTCCGCCTCCCGCCTCACCTCTTTGGGGACGAGCTGGTTCTCCTCGCTGGGCACCATGGCCGGTGGCGCGGCGCGGAGCCCGCAGCAGGCTGAACCGAGAGCCGTCGTCAGCAGCAGCGGGAGGCGGGGGGACGCCCGCGGCTCATCCTCCCCCTTCTCCTCCTCTTCTTCTTCTTCGTCCTCCTCCTCTTCCTCCTCTTCCACCTCCTCCGCTCCCGCGGGCAGCGCCGCGGCCCCGCCCCGCCGCCAATCCATGGCAAAATGGCCGCCGGCGGGGTTCTCGCGAGAGCTGCCCCACCCCGGGTCCGCCGCTCTGCTCTCTTTCGGCACGGCCGGTCCTGGCCCTGGTGCCGCTGCCTGGCCCGGCCCGGCCGAGCCGCGCGGTGTTGACCGAGCACGAGGTGCGGTGTGGGAGCCGCAGCGCGGAACCGCTGCCCGCGGCAGGGCCAGAGCCGCCCATGGCGCTGGGCCGCCGCTCCCCACTCACGTTATCGTGCCCCGGGGAGCAGCGTGGGGCGGCCGGGCCTGCGGCGGGCGCGGGGGAGCAGGGAGTGAATAAAGGGAATGGGCTGCCCAGGGAGGCGGTGGAGTCATCCTCTGCGCAGGTGTTTAGGGAAAGACTGGACGTGCCATGGTGGTGTTCGGTCATGGGGTGGACTGGATGATCTCAGAGGTGTTTTCTAGGCTAACTGAAATGGAGCAGCAGGAGGCGAGCGGGGAGGGAGCGCGCCCGGGTCAGTGCCCCCGGCGCGGCTCGCAGCTCCTTGGGCCGCGGCCATGGGTGTTCGGCAGCGGGGCCGACCCGGCCGTGCGCGCTCGAAGCGGGCCTTCGGAGCTGCAGGCCCCGCCACACAGGCTTCGTCCCCTCACCGCTCCCCTGGGCGGCCCTGCCCGCAGCGCCGGGCTGCAGGGACACTGGGAGGCTGGCTCAGTGTGTTCCACTCCCTGATGGACGTTGTTGGTGCCAGGCTGCAGCGGGCGCTTAAGCACAGCCTGGTCTCTCTGCCCTGTGAGCCCTTTTTGGTGACCAGGAGTTGTTCCTTGAAGTCATGCGATGAAGTTCAGCGTGTGCTCGCTGTAAATCCGAGGTTAATAGCTCATGTTCAAACGGAGTGCAAGGCTGTTTCTGTGGCGTTGCTTAATTGTTGATTTTTACCCACAACAAGCTGAACTGTATCTTTTTTTTGGTGCCACCTGAGCCACACTAAAATACAAATCATCAGAATGACTAAAACGCACATTAGAAGAAAAGTAGTTAATGTCTACTTCACTACAAAATAGTAAGTGAAAAATACTCTACTTGGCTAATGAACGACGCTATATGACAGCTGTACATTTCTGCACAAACATTTTTCTTATTATTTTAGTGTCCTCTTGTGGAAAAATGCAGTACTGAGGATAGGTTTTGGCTTTGTGTCCATGAAGTTTTCTGTTTGGGGATAATTTTTGAAACCCATTTAAAATTGAATTAATGATCTCCCTTTTCATGTTTAAAGTATGTAACTTCTCAGGTTCCTATCTGCTTTCTCAGTTAGTATTTCTATTAATACAGTATATTAATGCTTAAAAAAAAAAAAAAGGCTTCAAAATGGTCATTTTTGTAAATAACATCAATAGTTTATTTTCATCCTTCAAGTATGCTATGGTAAATGCTGTTTCTGGCTTGGGTTTTTTGTTTTTGTTTGTTTATTTTTGTGTTTGTTTGTTGGTTTTTTTTTAAATTTTTGCTCCTTGAATTAAGCACAGAAATCCTCCCATTGAAAACCTTAAAGCAGTTTTTAAGTATATTTCTAACCTGTTTCCCATTATATAACTTCCTGGGTTCAAGTTATCTCATAAAGGTCAGAGGGTTCTTTGGGACAGGAGCTCTTGCCCTGGATGTTTAAAATATGTTGCACCTGAAAGCCACTCATCTTAGACCTTTGAGCTCTAATATGATAAAACCAAGTATGGAGACAGGAACCTGCGAGTCCCTTGCTGTTAATGTTGCTTTATGTTAAGCACGGGGTTGTGTAGAGCTACCCCTCTACAAGAGGAAGAAAAAAAATCTAAACCAGTGGGTTTTTTAATAGGAAAGGCACTTCCTTGTGTCTTGTGAACTTGTGTCTTTCTGAAAAGAGGTGTTTTACTAATGCTTATCAGCTGTGTTTTGCGTTAAAGGGTTTGGGATTTAGGTGGGGTTTTTTTTCAAGGGGGACTTCTGTAAGCATCTAGGTGTGAGAAGAGGTGTAATAGCAGAAGAAGTGAAAAATGATGTCAGCATTTGTAGATATTTGGAGGAGCACAGCTGCCTGGTGATCTCCAGTTGTCCAGTGGTATCCAAAGATGCATGAGAGTAGTGAGCAGGTGCTGGAGTTGAAGAGCCAGAAGGGAGCCAAGCTTCCAATTCAGGGGATTCAACCATCAAAGCACGTTGGTATGTGACTGACTGGTCTGCTCTAACTTCCCCTCTCCCCCACACTTTGGGAACACACCCCACAAAACCTCCCAGACTCTGAGGCTTCTTCCTTCTCTGTTGTAAGGAATCCAGAATTCATGGATAAGAAGCTTTCAGAGGGATGTTATTTTGGAAAGTTCTTTTGAATCTCTGAAATGTTGTGTTCTTACAGGTTATTTTTTGCTGTCATTTGTGCTTAACAGGGGAAAAAGCTACAAAACTCAATGAATTTATTTGAAATATATTGTTCTGTTAGAATAAAGAGGTAGCTACCACAAATATGTACCTACTAGATAAGAATCAGGAGTTTGTTTTTTAAAGAAATACTTTGTTAATCCTCCTGCCAACCTTTAAAACTGTGCAAACATCCAGTGTAGCATGTGTGCATGAAACATCTATAATGGAGTAATAATCTTTAGTTAATAATTAAATCTCCAGGAGCTTTTGTAATCTGTGGATGCTACAGCATTTAATCTCTTTATGTGAGCCTTCTTAAAGAGGAATATTCAGTATTTGACTTTCATAAAGGGAATCTTGGCTTTATGTAAAGGCTGGTTTAACTTGTTATTAGTGTGAAAGAGAAAAATTGATACCTCAGACTACAGTTGATGGTGGATTTGCAGGTACAGGTAAATTTGTTAGGCTGTTAATTGTCAGACCTGCTCAGGGATACATTAATGAGAGCCACAAGAGCTGCAGTGTGTCAGTTTTCAATCAGTACAGTGCTTGTCACACTGATGCATGCAGTGGGTTCATGGAAGTGTAGTTATGCAATGATGGTGTGCTGAAGTAAATAGCAGACCTCTATTTTAAAGGATGATGAACTTGTAAATTAGTCTGTAGGAATGGGTCACCTCTTTAAAGGTTGTGCTCTAATCATTCCTCCTTTTCTGTAAAATGTCACTGAATCTTGTCCCGAGATTTGACAAATAATTTTAAAAGTTTTGATAAAAGTTCTAAGAACAAAATGGAGTGCTGCCATCTAGCTCTTTCCTATATACTGATGTCTTTCCCAAAGTAATATTATCCTACCTGTTTGAAATGGAAAGCCTACGGAAAGAGGATTCTGTAGATTAATGCCATTGATTTGGGATGTTTTCTCTGAAACTTTTGATTTTTCAACTAGGCTGTTAGTGGGAGATCCATGTCCTGTTTCAGAGGTAGAGCCAACATTGCAGTGCTTGTTTTTTTCTGTATCGTCCTGTTGAAAACACCCAACCAAACAAAACCACGCAAAAAATGCCCTCCCACCAACAAACTAAAAAACCCCAAAAAAACCCCAAAACCAAACCCTCAAAAAGCCCTAAACATGAAGTTTGCAGTCCTTGGCAAGTTGCTGACAAATTACGAAAATATCCCAGGCATTCTGTGTTTGCCAGCAGTGGCAATGTAGCCAGTGCTGATGCAGTGTTCATTCAGAGCTCGTCTGCACTGTCAGCACTTTAAGACACAGCTCAAGGCCTCTTCCCTTTTCAGTCTTTGGCAATTCCACATCCACTGATAGAAGGAGAGATGTGTGAAAGTTCAGGGTATCACAGTTTGGCGGTTCATTGCACTGCTGTTTACTTTGCTGTTTGAGCCTCAAGTAACTTTTCCCCAATGGCACGGCAAGTTTTGAAGCCTTTCTCTGAAAATCTACCTGCACCATCCAGTCTTTCAATAAGGAAAGTTAAAAAAAAAAATCAGTAAATTCAGCCCTTATATGGATGGAGGGAAGAAGAGGGGAGAACTAAAAGGAAGAACGAATAGATATATTAAAAGTAAAATGGAGAAAATTACAGAATTCTGCATCTTTAAATGTCCTTTTTACTAGATAATAATGTCTTTGATCTTAGCTCCTTAAGTATGAAACAAATCAATAAAAGGCTAAAGAGCAAATTAAGATTTTTGAAAAAAGAACACTGATTATTTTTAAGTCTTCTATACCTGTTAAGAGGCTTTTATATTTTATTATTTTAGACTGTTTCTTGAATTTCCAGTGTTAAGCACTGGAATCATGATACTTATTTAAAGATAAGAAATTTTAAAATTATTTTCTATTATATGTATTTTAAAACCCCCATATAGACTTTCATGTCTAAAGAAGTGTATTTCAAAGCAGAATTTTAGAAAGTAAAAAAATTAATTTCAAAGAGTTGAGAATGGTGTGGAAAATTAAAACATTAAATGGGAGATACACTATGGGAAAACTGTTCTTTTGCTTTAGAGGGACCAATGTAGCAGGCCTTGTGGTTGTAACAGGTAGGTGAGCAGCACCCTGAAGTTCCACTTCATGAGATTAAGGAAAAAAATGTTTAGGTTTAGTGCAAAGCATTGTGTTCTGCAGTTCTTAAGCAGTGTTTTCTGCCATAATCTTTATAAACAGGCAAGTGCTTTTCTCCCCTCTGACGTGGTATTTCATGCCAAGATCTTTTTAATCAAAACCAGTAGGGGATTATTTTAATTAATTATAGATCAGCATCCAGGATTCATTAACATTTTTGTTAAAGATTACCTTATTACTCTAGTTTCAAGATACTGAGTGTTCAGATACTAGCTTAGGAAGTTAGTTTTCTTTTCCAGGATAGCATTAATCTTATGTATGAATTCCCATAAGAGTTTGGAGCTCAAATTACAGTTGTACAGAGAAGTAGAAATACTGCAGAGAGTTTTGCAGGACCACGGGTTCCTTTATTAACACTGAATTCTTTTACCAGCTTGACTTACAATTTTCAGCATTGTGTGCTTGCAACTACAGAGCCATTTCTGGCATTAGGAGCCTAAACAAAACACAGTTCCAGGGTGTTTGACCTCTTGATGCACTTGTCAAAACCTTCCTGGTGTCACTGCAAGTAGTATGTGTGGTATCAGGCCAACTTCCACTTTGTGTGGTGAGGGTTTGGAATGAGATGCGGGCTGGTATCGTGTAGAGTTTGTGAGTTCCAAGCAAATCTCACGTGGAGTTTGCTGGCTTGGCTGTCACTGGTGGATCTAAAATGTGTGCAGCAGCTTGGAAATCTGCTGTCCTTTCCACTGTGCAACTGGTGGAGGGCATGCATACTTTCTGGAGTGTGGGCTCCCGTGTTAACCAACCCTCTGAGGCAGGGAGGTGGCAGGGGGGCAAGGCATCTCTGTGCCCAGCAACATAGGAAAGATTTGCCTGTGGGAAAGCAAGAAGGAAGCAGAGTTGCCTTGGACGCATACCATGACAATCATTTAGTCACCAACACGGTCCAGTTACTTTAGAGGTTCAGAAAGAGTCCACAGTGACATAGCCAGTGTATTTAAAAACACTGAATTAACACTTCCTGTGTGTGAGGAATTGCTGTTGCATAGTCAGCCTGGGAGCACAAAGGCAGCAGTAAACAAAACCAAGAGTCCGTAATGGGCAAGAGTAGCCTGGATTCAGTATGCCCTCAGTATTCAGGAGCCCTCAGATGGACAGTCAAGGTATTTATAGCTGCCCTTGGGTCCTGGGGAGTTTAATAGTTCAGGTTTGCATTAGGGGTTCCCAGTGACCCTTCAGATTACATCTGGTGACGTTTAATATTCTGAGTGCTAATTATGCTGTTTGCAGCTCTTTGGGCAAGCAGGAAGTGGTTTCCCATCCTCAGCATGCCCTAACACATAGAGAACATTCCATCCTCCCAGATTTAACTTCCTAGGTGGCCTTCCCCTGGATGAAATACGTTTTCTTCATCTTTTCTTTGGAAGGTGTCATGGTAATCAGTGTAAAGAGGTAGCTCACAGCTGCGTGGGCTCCACTCCATCCTCTCACTGAGAGAAGGGAAGAAAAGGCATCTTTTGAAGAAAAGGCATGGAGTACCAGGGCAGTAGCTGCAGCAGTATCTGTGATGTTGTGGTCTGCCTTTGGCCTCTGCAGTGCCCAGCAGTGGAGACCTGCCAGCCTCTTTCCTGGGCAAGGCTGGAGAGCAGGAGGCGGCTGTCACCATCTCCCTATTTCTGCTTGAATGGTGCTTACTCTCGGTGCTTGACACCACTCTCTGCTTTGCTCTGTGCTCCCAGATAATTTTCTTCCACTGGTGGTGTGAGAAACTTTGTATTTTGAGGAGTGCTGGCCTGAACGTGGTTATTTTATAGCTGGTTTAGGATCGCTGAGGGGAGGGGAGCTGCTCTTCATCTGCCGTCATTCCTCATGCCAGGGCTTGGAGCAGGCTGTGCTGAGACCTTTCTGAAGCAGCTTTTAGGCAGTCTGTGCAGAGCTGGTGGGAGCCTTGGTCTAAAACCAGCTGCTGGCTCCATGGTTCTCCGAGCTCAACCTTGTCCTTGTTTTGCAATGTGCTGTGTCCTGGACATCTGCAGCCTTCTGGGGCTTTAAGGGCTACTCTGCTTTGGGGGGTTGCTGAGCTCTTTCTTGCTTTAATTAATGTAGCTTTACCTTTGGCAGCAGCAAAGGGAGCTGCCAGAGGTCTTACATAGCATTTAAAATGTCAGCTGCCAGTCCTAGAGCAGCTGCCAGCACTGGACCTCTGGCAGGGGGAATGTTGTCACAGGACAAATGCAGGGCATGTCAGTGTGGACACAGTGTGTGAGTCAGTCAGGGCAGGGGCTTGTGTACAGAGTATCCTGACGTTGGTAAAATGTTGGCAAGTTGGCACCTGTCTTGCTTGGGTCATATATAAGGAAATGCTGCTGGCTCCTGGCTGTTGTGGTTTGTATTCAGACCCGACTGTAAGTAGTTGTCAGAGTGTGGGGGATACACTGATAAAGTAATCCTGTGGTGCTGGGAGTCTCTCTTCTGGGTGAAAGAGGAGAGCAAAGCACTGGTGGTAAGCATGTTGAGAGAATGTAGTTTTTAAAAGCAATAATTTTGGTCACATGTGTTTCATTTTTAATTTTTAATGGACTTTTAAATGTTTGGAATTTATCTGTTGATTGAACTGAATTAACATGGGATAAATAATAAAAAAAATTGTAACTACTATCTTTGCTTGTCATCATTGCCTTTGTGCATAGATGTGTCTAGAGAGCAGTTGTTTCTTCAACATTTGGATTAGAGGGCTTGGCTGCAGACATTTGTGCTAATTTGAATCTTCTATTTGCTGTTAGTATGGGAAGTAGATTTCTTTTAATACTGTTACTTATTTGCAATGAATTGTGCCAGCTGTTCTAAGTTAGATGCATGCACATTTACCTCTCACCTGTGATTTAAACCAGGCTTATTCATTGGGCCTATTAGATGCAAGCACATCTACCAGAGGTGTCCAAATAGGTAGAGACAAATTCCAGATCATTTGGGCTGAATCCAGATCCTTTCCTGAGACTTAACTCTTCAACAGAGCGTTCTTTTATACACAGCTGCTAAAGGAAGAGGGCTCCTTGGGATGTTTGGGGTTGGCTGGTTACTAATGTGGGGTGCATCCACGGAATGCAGGAGTGCATGAATCAGAAGGGTCTCAGTGCCAGGCTCAGAGATATAATCATAGGCTGGGTACTGTAGGATTTACCACAGTGTTTTACATATGGAATTATTCTCTGCCCTTCCTGGTGCTGGAAATGTGTGCCTTTGCATAGGTGCTGGGTTTGTGTTCCTTACATGAACAAAAGATTTGTATTAAGCAGCCCAGACCAAATTTAAATTCTTACAGGCACACAGAGCTGTGCTTTTCATACCACCAGCAATGGAAATACTTACAGGAAACCAAATTGCTGATGGGAATGCCCTGATCTACTAGGATAAGAGTCACCCATAAACTTTTTGATATTCTAGGTTTGTTTCTACCTACAAGGAAACTTGCATCTACAATAAAGCTCCCATCCTGCTCTGCATCCCTGTCTGGGCTGTATGGCAGATTTCTCCTTTTTAAGTCTAGGAGGGTTTCTCGAGTGGGGAAAATGCAAGCCTCAGATCATCAGAGGCTTATTGTCCATACTGCCTAAGAAGTTATAAACAAAGATAATCAAAGCAGTTGTATTTGTCTTTTAGGGTTTTTATCTCTTCTGACCTCTAGGAAAAATGAAAGCATGATGATAATACACTTTTCTAACTGCAAATTTTCTGCTGTTACCCTGACCATTCCTCAGTCTGTTCTTCCTTATTTTATGGCTACTCTCTCAGCCTCTTCCTTCAGAGACAGGCTGAAACTGTAGTTTGTCTTTTGTTAATTTGCTTTTATTTTCATGGATTTGAATTCACCCAGGATAGCATTAATGTAGTATACATGTTTCAGGCATGAAGAGGTTAATGAAGCTTTAACTGACTGCCTTGTAATAACATCAGTGTTTTTGGCAGCCTTGGGACTGTAGTTCTTGCCTGCAGCCACATGCAAGGGGTTTTATCCTCTCTGATTGCCACATTTCTGTACAGCCAAAGTAGATTTAACAGGTTCTTTAGGGGAGTCCTTTGGTACGTTCCTTGGCTGTAACAGCACTTTCATAAGTGCCTCTTGAAAACTGAAAGGGCAGTTTTTTGTAAAAAGGTAATGAAAGCAAGAATTCCTGTGTTGGAATGAATAAAAATAATGTTCATGCAAAGGTGTTTTGAAGATGCTTTTGTGATTTAATTTTTGGAAAGAAATTCATGGCATAAGAAGCAATTGTCAAAGCCTCACTGCTAGTCTGATTCTGGTCCTTTGGCTGCTTAAACTGTGGCACTACCTCAGGATGAAGTAACTAGCTGATTTTTTTTTTGTTTTTCATTGAGGAAGGGGAAAAACTGAAAGCAGTAAGAATTAAAGTGGACATGCAGTTTTTAAAAATCTTCCATGAAAGTGGTTATTTATGGAGATTTCAGAGTAGTTACTAGTGCTGCACTGGCTATTTAAAATGCATCATGTGACTGGGAATGGTGCCACTCAGTGCACTTGGATTGCATAATGCCTTTTTTCTGGGCAGTGTTGTGCTGTAAAACAGTAGTTAGGTGAGGTGTTCTCTCAAGCACAGAGTTAGTTTGGTGCTAATATGCAGTGGGAAGAAATCTGGCTAAAACTGTAATACCTGGGGGACATTCACAGGCAGAACTAAAGAGAGAGGCAGGAAGTACAAACCCAAGGCCCTTTCTTCTGCAGTACTCACCTCATGTGCCTGAAGTCTTGAGGTGTGAGACGTTTGATTTTGAATACCTGGTTATGTTTGGTCCTGTTGTTGCCTTGACCATTTGCTTCAGTACATCCAAGCAGTCTGTAATTTATTGTTTAGATGCATGAGATGCTCAGTGTATCTGAGTGTTGCTGCAGCTTTGAACTTGGAAATAGCTGAGGTTAATGATTTGGAACTATCCACTTACATTTCATTAGCAATTTTGCATTTTCTTACATTTCTAAAAGGAAAGTGCCTTTACTTATTTGCATTATTTATTTCTACTTAGCAAACATCTAAGTCCACACTGTCACAGATGAAATAGTTGAGTTTAGAGCTTTGTATCAAGTATGCAAATCCTGAGATAATTAGAGTATTGATGAGTGCTGCTATCTTGAACCCAGAGAAGGAAATTTCTGGTTTTCAAAACCCAGGCAGTGTCTTCTACTGTAAACTGGATGTATCTGTACATTAGAAGAAGTTAGATATAAGAATCCTTTTGTGAAACGTTAACTGCAGCTTGATGTTTTCTTCTTCGGATTTATAACATGATTCAATTTAATTTAAAAAAAAACCCAGTAACTTAAAGTTTTCTTGAGAGTACAATTAGACCTTCCTCTATCACTGTGCTAAGCAGATTGATGTGAACAAATTCACATCTCTTAGGGTCTGCAGAGAGACTATTTTTATTTTAATAGTATGCTCTAGCAGTATATTAGCAATGTTTCCTTGTGCTCAGTGATCATATAGTCAGAAAGCACGTGAAAAGAATATGGAAATTTCAAGTGTGGGAAGTGTGGGAACAGCATGACATAGATGCATGTGAACATTATTCTTTACCATGCATGATGCAATTTGTGACACTTCAAATTTTGCAAATTACTGTATATACTAGATATTTTTCACAATAATTTCAAGACTCCTCTCTTTTCCTAAGTTCTCCCAGTTAAACCTGGGAGAAAGAACTAAATTTGCCTAAATTATGTAAATTTGAAGGTTAGCATGATGATAAAGAACTTCTCAGAAAAGGACATGGCAAGGTGAAAGGCAGATACAAAAGGTTTGGAAAATAATGAGAGACAAAGTGAGAAAAAAGAGAAAAGGAAATGTAATCTATATAAATACAAGAAGATTTGGGTGTGTGGGGATATGCATGGATAGCCATGATGCTGATTATAGAAGGAATAAAGACCTTTAAAAGAACAAGCATGACACTGGCCAGCTGCTTTTTTATTTTGTTTCTGCACCCAAAGACATTCTGGGAAAAGCCAGAACATTTCCCCAGGTGCTTTTATAGGACAGAAGGCAAAAGCAATAAAGCTACTTCCTGATACTGCAGTAGACAGTGATAATTCAGAAAGTTTCATTCAAAAAATCTTCTATAAAAACACTAAAACATTAAGTGAACCAATCCCTCTCTGCCTCCTTTTTTTCCCCCACAACAGTCTGGTTGCTGAGAAAGCTGAGCCGAATGTATGGAATCCCGGGGGCAGCTCTGGGTGCGAGCCCCCTTGCAGCCAGGAGCTCTGGGGCTCTGCTGGGAGCTCTTCTGGGGGCAGAACCAGCGCCAGGGTGAAGAGCAGGAAACTGCATAAGGACAGCTCTGTTGGTTGTTTACTGGGAGCCAGTGCCGCTGGAATAAACAGCTGGGCAGCAGTACAGTGTCCCTTTTGTCATCCAGCCCGACAGGACTGGGAATGGAAACTTGGAGCTCAGGCCTTGAATTCACCAGGGGAAGCCTATGGGATAAGGGAGCTTGTCACAGACCTTGGGAACTGGGTAATATGTGGTGATTCTGATCAGAGACCAGAGCTTTTTAAATCCAGAAGTTGTTTTTGCCAGTATCGCTCAGTAAACAAACTTTAACAGACACCCATAGAAGTTGAAACACTTGCACCCTGCCCTTACCCTCTCCCTTCCCCTATGATGTGGAGGTATTTTACATTTTTCTTAAGGCTCTTTGAACAGAGAAATCTGTGGTGAAGAGAGTCAGGTTTCTCACTGCAGCATGACAGTGAGATGGGGAAGAGAAATTCCTCAGCGAGAGAGTGAGCAATGTAAACAGAGACCATTTACAGCTCTTGAGCCTCACCCACCTCATCATTATTAAGTAGGGAAATATCTGCAGACTGACTCAGTGACCAGACCTCAGTTTGCCTTGCAGAATTAGAAGTGATGATAATGAGTTCTTTCCCCACTCGAAGCTACTGGTGACTTTTTCACGTATTTTCAAAGCATATGTAAACATTTGCATCAACTGAACATCTTCCTGCAGGAGTAGTATTTTCACAGCAAAGGGAAAATCGTGATTTCACCAAGTCACAGATATTTAATGAGGTAAACCATGATCAGATACTGTTTCATTAATCTTGTTTCTTTACAGTCAGAAGTGTTTCAGATACTGAGTTTTCCAGAACACCAGACATGAATCCAGTGCCAGAAAACAGGGTGAAAAAAACCAAACCCACCAGGAATTTAATAAGACTAAAACATCTTTGTTGTTCCACTGCTGAGCAAACCAAAATGAATGTATTTACATGGATTCACTGGCAGTTGTTAAGGCTGATTTATTTCAGTATAGTAGAATGTAGTGAGCGGATTTTAAAGAAGTGTGGCTTTATATTGAAATTATTACACCTCTAGCAGAGATAAAGAATGCTTGATTTATCTTACTGAGGTCTGTATTCTCCCCAAGCCTTGTGCACAGTAACATCCAGACACCTCTGTGCTCCATTGCACAACACCAGCCTGTTAAGATGTCTTATAAGAATATACTTTTTTCTAATTTCTGAGCTGGGAATAGTTTAATTAGGTTCTAGCTGCATAACTCAAGCTCAACAACCATGTTTCAATGTTAATGTTAGGTTCTGTAATTGGAAAGAAAGGTCAGCTAAATAGGGAAGGATTTTGTCAGCATTACAGAAAAACCTTTGTGCTGTTCTTTCCTGATAGTGTAGGAATTGTCCTTGGTACCATGACATGTGTTCATTTTGGGCATCTTTGAAGTCCTACAATAACTTACTCTAGGTTATATTTAGACTGTCTTAAAAATGTATTTATTTTTAAGGAGTACCTAGCAAATCTCTGCTTGTGCAGTTGGTTGTGTTGGGAAAGAAAAAGAGAGGCAGAAGGTTGAATGAATGTTGGATTTGGGTCCACTAAATTGAAAGGAGGTAAGAGTATCTCAAAGTAATGCTGTGTGTTCTGGCTATTAAAAAAAAAATAAAACTAGTCCAAAAATAACATAGGTATTATGAAAATATTTTACTTGTCTTGTTAATCTTTTATGGCAAATTGATTTCTTTTTCATCAAAAGAATTCCTACTAGGTTTTGATTTAAATAATGCAGTTATTTAAATGAAGTTCTTTAGTGCTGCTTGTATATTTTCTAGAAAGCCCTGTATTAATTTAAAATTCAGTATTTCATTTGTATGCAGGGAATATGATCCTTCTCCTTCATCTAGCAATCTGCACCACCCATATATTCTTTTTTAAACCTTCAGATGTAACCTCCTTAAATATTTAAGGCATAGCTCCAACAGAACAGTAGTAGGCTGCTCTTCTCTTAACTTTGCCCTCTCTTTTCTAGGTCTTAGTGAAATACTCAGAGTGCTTTGCTTTCCACTGAAGAACTTGTTATTCAGATATTCTAGAAAACACAAGTGCCTTATTGACTTCTAGTGCTGTTGAAAGTGCAAGTGAATATTCAAGAAGTAAGGTGTGGAATGCACTTTGTTCTGTGTGTGAAATGCAGTGGTTTCAGCTTCCTGTTTCTGTAGATCCAATGTTGCTGGGAAAGGGAGACCATGTGCTCTCCGATGGGGAGAACAGATGGGAGGGCAACGTGGGGATCCAGAGGAAGGATTGATGGGGAGTGCACTTCCAAAGCTCTGGTTTTGTGGGCTCAGTCTGAGGCCTTGAGAGGCCTCCTAGAAACAGAGGCCAGACAGGAGGAAGGGAATAAAGGTGGGGATTTATTGCAAAGGCCTTCAAAGGTACCCCTGGGGAGCCAGAGGCTGCTGCCCAGATGGGCCCCGAGATGGAGCCCAGGGCACGAGTTCTTCACACTTTTATAGGTTTGGTTCATTTGCATAGCAGGGTTAATTCTCCAATTAAAGCTTCAGTTTAATGATGTAATTCCCCTCAGCTTGCCCCCCTTAGAGGCTCTTTGGTTTACACTTTTTGGACCCAGGACAGTCTGGGTGTCCTTGGAGAGCAGCCCCGGAGAGGCTTTGTTGTGTCTGCCCAGCACAGAGAGCAGCAATGAACAGGGAACAGGAAACTTCAGAGTTACACACTGGGCAGTGCAGGATTTGAAAAATATAAAAGTTAAAACCTAAGGCATCAAGTCAGATGTGTGTTCCATTCACAGTACTGAGGAAAGTCACCCGTTCCTTGGGCTGATTTACGTGCAGGGTGCACAAAGTGTTTTCACAACCTGATTGTGGTGTGACTGAACCAGAGTGTTACGAACAAGAGAGAGTTACATACAGGGTGTTCCAAAGACATTTTCTTTGATCATCTGTTCCTGCAACCTGATTTCTAAATTTTAAAAATATGCAAGGTGTATGTACGTTTTAGTTTGGATCAGGAATGTGCTTTTGGAGCAAATCTCGTTGTTGTTACTATTTACTGTTGCTTGTCACTTTCTCAAGCTGTCTCTTCAAATCCACATAATCAGTGGATGCAAAGACCTCAGCACCAATGGTTTCATCTCCAGACCTGCTGGATTGGTTGCACTTTCCTGCTGTTATAGAGAAGTTCTGCAAGTGATATCCTGCAAACCCCAAAATTCCAAGTAATATGGGATTGCTTTTACCCTTACTTCTCTGGTGAAAGGTTTCATTAACTTCTAGCTCCTCTGTTATTATTTCACCATGTGTATTGTTGTGTGTTTACTTGCTGTGCAGAAATAAGTACTGCAGCCAGGAATGGTAACCAAAGAAGAAACTAATAAAGAGAAAGTAGTTTAATATTCAATGCAAGCTTAAGTATGATGAATAGTTCAAGTGAAGGTCATTTATTCTAGAAATTAATGGTTTGAGCAGCCTAGTGGTTAAAAAAAAATTGTCTTTTTTTTCTTTGTATTTTGTTTTCTTTAATATCTGTTGCTTTTCTTAAATCTTATTTTGGACAATAATGTTCTTTTAAGCAGTGATTTTGGTTGTGTGTAGCATTGACAATTGTGGACATTATCAAAGAAAATATCTCTTTTTAAACCTCAGTTTAGGTAAATAGTCATTCTTTAATTGATGTTTGCAATACATTAAACTCTACCTGAAAGGTGAAACACTTAGTATTTTAAATTAATTTTTTTGAGGGAGGGCCTGCTGTACCCTGAATAGGTCAGAATCCTAGCTGTTGATTCAGGAAGTATTTTTTTTTCCCCAGAAACTGTAATGGAGATTCTTAGAATTCTGCATCACTTACCATACTTTTATAAACAGCTAAAATAGTTTTAGCATGTATAATACATCAGATAATAGATGTATAGAAAGTTTTTATCACAATATTCTCAAGATGTACCCTGTGAATCAGATGGAACAAGATGTCTCATATTTAGTCATGGTTTGGTTGAGCAGGGAGCTATATCTTAAGTTATACGGATATTTTAAGTTGCTGAATTGCATGACTGAAAAATGCTTAGAAATATTCTCGTTCTAAACATTTCTTTGGTAAGAACTCCTCCAGTTTCAGAAAGTGATCTTTCATTTTGCTGACAGAACTTTTGCATGAAGAAGTCCAGTTAGAATATGACCCAGGCAGTTAAAATATGAATATTCATGATGGGTGCAGATACTGTTAATGATCATCTCGCTGCAGGTGTGTTGGATGCTTGGCTCAACTCAGTCTGTAGAGATTTTTGTAGATCTTCCCCATGAAGGTGTAGCCATGACTGACACTCCTTCGAAAGAAGAAAGGAAGAAAAGGCTTTGAAGAAAAAAAAATGAAGTAGAATTGTGTAACTCTGGATGTAGCTTCGTCTTTTCAGCCCCTTTGCACTTCAAATAGAGTTGTGAATGTTCACTGCTTGCCAAGAAAAGGTTGTTCTGACATGGGAATTCTTGAGGCAAGCTCAGGGAAGCTCAGGGATTCAGACCTCTTAGTTCTGGTGCCCAAACTTCTGGGATTGTTTGGAGCAGAATTTGGGTTGTCCAGGTTGTCAGAGCTGTTCCTAGGCCTCCTAGGGGGCTGCTGGGTGTGGCTGACCTGGAAGCCAGGGCTGCAGAGGTGGTGTGGGGACACAGTGGCCCCCAGATTACGATACTGAGTCCCCCAAAACTGGGCGTTTTCTGACTTGGGAGATGTTCTTACTTGGTCAGTTGGGTGGGTTTTATGGCTTTTCATGTTTTGAAAGCACAACAGTGTGCACACACCATCCTTGCAAACATGTCCTCTGTATTCCACAGTTCTCATGCATTTTATTTTAGTAGGCTCAAGACAGCAAAGTAAGATCAGGTGTGTAGGAGAGGCAAAATACCTGAGGGCAGATTAATATTCTGAGGTGAGACATAGAGATAAATCCCATTAAAACCAAAGCCCCTTAACTTTGAAGGGACATTTGAAAGCTGGCAATGTAAGGTTGCTTTCCAAGTGAAGTAAGTACATCTCCTGAGTCCATTTTTTAAAGAGTTCTCAAGCTCCAGCAAATAAAAAAAGCTCAGTTGGTCAGCTGGGTAACAAGTACCAGGAAATACAATGAGTGGATTTTGCCTGTAAATGTGGGTCATGTCATCCTTTTCCCTTCCCCTTACCTGCTCCTCTTCGGCCAGAAACATTCATATTTACAGGAATTAACATGGGGATGTGCAGCATCAAAGGATTCAGAGGCTGTTGCCCACAAATCCACAACAGCTTTGCAAGCTGGAGGAGAAGTGCAACATACTGTAATCTCTGCTTAAACACTATTTATTTTAGGCTGTGGTTTCAGATTAAATAACTGAATATAGAGTTTAGAGATTCCAGACTCCCTAAGTATATTGAATTAAAAATAAAATTGAGGGCCATTGTTGTGGTGAATAGAAGGCAATGTGTTTTATAGAGAAGGGGTAGAATATATCTCTTGATGCAGTGCACTTCCAAGTAATTACAAAGAGCAGATCTTGCTGGTAATTCAAACAACAAAAACATTTTATAATTATATAGGGCCAGATTGTCTGGTTTACAGTTTCCCAGTGAAGAGCTGTTCTTTGGAAAGCCTAGGGTAGGATTTCCCCTCTTCTGCTGGTCCTGGAGGAGCTGGGAAAGAGGAAAGGGTGTTCTTGGCTCGTGGTGGTGATGCAAGCTAATAAATATATGACACATAGTTTGCAACTAGTAAGTGCCAAAATGATAATTGAGGCTGTAGTCCTTTCCTTCAGAGATACCAAAACATTTTACTTTTGTGTTATTAGCTGTGTTATTCAAAGACAGAGCACGATGGTGGTTTACTCCTTTTTTCCAAAGGAATAACAGAAGAGCCAGAGCTGTACCAGACTGACAGAGCAAGAATAAAATCTAACCATATGTAGCAGTGGTCGACACTGTCTCCTCACCAGCTTGCTTCCAACTGCAAAGTAGCAGATTCATTTCAGTAACACCTGTGAGGGGTTATTAAAATAACTTCTTGTAACATAACATATTTGCATATTCAGAGAGCAGAGAGGTCCCTGCTGTAACTCTTTACACCATTTAGGTTTAACTCTAAACCTAAATGATGTAAAGCTGTTTCTGGTGTGAGGAGCTTGCAGGAAGACATGGATTTTGCAGCCAGGAGGAGCAGGTGATTTTTAAATTTTTTTTCTAGCAACAGGAAGTTTTTAGGCATGATAATAAAATTAATTTTAGGACATTTCTCCATATCCACATGAGAAAACTGAATGTGCATACACACTCTGTAGTGTATGTTCATTAGAATACTATAGATTTTCATGTTACTTTCAGAAAACGAAACATTAGGATACTCTAGTTTCTGCTTTATATGTTGTAAAAATGTAAATAGAAGATTTAAGTATTCCATTCACAAATATGAAGTCAGAATATTTTGATCATATTAAAGCTATTCTATTTCTTTTTCCAAATAGATTCCTGCTGAGCGTCTGCAGCACTTGAAGTGGCATTTTCAGCTGTAAAAGCATTGCTGGAAAATTTCACTCAAGATTTAATAGCAGTCAGTGTTTCTTTAGCTCATGGTATTAAATTCAATCCAACTGTAGGTGGTCCTGGTTCTTGTCTTGAAATCTGGTGTGTGTGCATTAGAATGAGAGTATGGAGAGTAAGAATATAGAGATTTAGAAAAATGTAAGATATTATATTAGAATAACAATGGTCTGTTATTTGGTGAACAGCTCAAGAAATTACTTTGTTCCCTTTAGCTGTGCTCTGTCCCTTGATTCCTAATGTCAAGGACTGATGGATGGATGTAATATCTGTGGAAAATGTGATTTTTAAAAATTGCTTGGGTTTTCCAGTCTAGCAGCACAAGGTACCAGCTGCGTAGTGGAATTCAAAAGAAAGGAAGTGGATTTCATCAACTTTTAGCATGAGCAGCCTGTGGTTCCTTTGCTTTCATTTCCACCTGAAATGCAAGTTCCCTTAGTTTTGAATTTACCACTGCACTGTGAATACTCTGCTGGCACCCAAGGTGAGCTTGCTTTGAAGAATTCTTAGTTCCTGGGTAGTGTTGCTTATCCTCTCACTCTGTGTCCAAAGGGCTGGGTTTGTGGAGGGAGAGCAAATGTCCAGCTCCCATCCCTGGCAGTTCCTGACCTGGGTGTCCCATAGATCTCCAGTGGGTACATCTCTGGGATGTAAATGTGAATTTAAGCCTTTCCCTCACAAGATGGCAGCATCACTTCAGGGAATAACACCACCTGCACCAGTCAGGATGCCTTGAACATTTGAATATTTCCATTTTATTTAGTATGTGAAAGAAACTCTGATAGCTGTGCTCATTTGTGTTATCTGAACTTGCATATCAGCATCGGGCCTGGGACTGGACAGGTTTCATTCATTTGCTGCCACGTTTACAATGAAAATTATGAATTGTGTTGAAATTGTGAATTGTACCGTAACTGTGTCATTATTATTGTGACTCTAGTTAATACTGTAGTTGCATTCCTGAGATTTCAGCAGCAACATCTAATTGTTTCAAATGCACTAAACAATGAAATATCTGACAGAAATTTGATTTCAGATTCACACGTTTCCCTCCACGTCTGCTGAGTGTTTTTATTCACTCAAGGCTTGATCCTACTCTCCCTGAAGTTAATGGCTGAGTCAGAATTTTAGGGTAAGTCCTGTAAGGAGATAGAAACAGCAGAAAAGAAAGGTCATTAAAGTGGGAGTTTTAATGGGGTTTTAAATACTTTTTGCCCCCTATATAAATAATCAGGAATGATGAAAGAGCTGCTGTTTGAACCATTAGAAGCACTGACCTTCAGTTAACTCTGGGCACCACCTTTATTTTATTCCAGGGCAGCACTGATCAACTTCTAAAGGAATTAGGTCAAGTTTATTTCTGATTCCAAAAACAGGTCTGCCAATTTGGCCTTACCCATTGGGAATAAAAAGCTTGGAAATAATGGCGTCCTCACAATGGTTTTCAGATGAAGTTGAGCTTCCCAAGAATATAGATACATTTTTTTGTTGGTTTATTACCATTTTTCTTGTGATTTTGATTTTACAGTGTGAGTTGTCAGCTGAAGAATAATATTTTCTAATCCATATGGTTATTTTATAACTTTCTTCAGATATTCCACTAATAAGAGCATTTTCATTTTTAAATCAGAAAAGCATTTTTCATGACTGCCTGGAGAAATGTCTCTTTTATACTTACAGTAATGAAGGAGATGTACTTTGCTGTCCTGGGTAGCAACTGTTATTATTTCAAGCAAATATTGGCTGGTGTGCAATAATACTTTAACAAGAAAATATTTGAAGTCTTGTATTTTCATTTTCTTGTAAGTTTTTATGCTGAGCACAAAAAAATCTTTCTCAAAATCCACCATGCTTAAGATATGGTTTTACTGACAAGTGGTCACTTTCTTTGCACTTCTAGGATTAAGGCAGGTTTAGTCTGCACGTATAACTTTCTACTAACAGCTCAAGGTGTGGGACTTAATGTTCAGAGATATCAAAATTCTTATATTTAAACTTTACCAAACTGGAATGCATGAACTGAGTATTTAATTTCTTCTTTAATGTACCTAGAGATTTTTTTTTGGTGCAGTTCTCCTCATCTCCAGAAATTCACAGCACAGCCTCCCAAACACAAACTTACATTTGCATAGTTTACTTTTATGACTTTACACATACATTTAGAAAATGTGTACTGTACACATTTTCTAAAATAGCTGAAGCAAGAAAGCCATGGATGTAAATGATATTGGGAGAATGAAGTCAGGTGCTTGGGTGATAATGATTGCTGAATTCTCCTCTCTTCTTCCTACCCAGCATAGATTCTAAGCAAACAGAAGAAATGCACCTGATATCTTCATTTGTAGAGCCTGTTGCCTCCACTTTGACATATATTCTGGGATGTTGTACGAATGGAGCTGGAACTTGTGGCCAGCAGCGTGTGAGAGCTTCAGAAAGGCAGGTTCAAACACTGCAGCTTGTTTTGGCTGCTACAGGTCAGCACACCTCCATCATTCCACCTCTCTTTGGTTAAAAAAGAGAGAGAGCACAAATGTAACCTCCGGGTCACACAGAGCCTGTCATATTCTCCATGAGCCTCCTCCCTCACTCATCCTGGCAGAAGGACAAGTGTGGCTTTCAAAGAAAATTGAAAAGCATTCTGCTTTAAAGAGGAGGATCATTTAAGGGCTAGCCTGTAGCAGCAAATTGAGAGATTGTTTAAGGAAATGGAATAATTTGGGTTATTGGTGATGAAATGTGCCATTGATTGCATTCAAAGCCAACCCACACTGTTAAAAGTCAGAAGCTATTTTTTTACTAGGCTGTATGAGATTAATTTCTCCTTTTCCTAGTGGATGAGAATTGTGGTTATAATTGTGTCTCACTGGTTTAATCAGCAGTGATCCTATTTGTGGTCCTTTAATCTGGAAGGGTTTCATGTTCGTGTTTAAGTCCATTTATTTTTTCAGAAAGCATTTAAAATGGGTTTGGCTTTTACTGTGCTTTTCAGGGCTAGTTGGAAGCACACTTGAAAGACACAGGGGAATGAGGTTCTTTTAACCATTACAGTGGCACTTGTAAGACAAAAGCAAAACTTTCATGATGCAGGTTTTATCACACGTGTTAATTCCAGAAGCATTTGTGCCTACCTGACCCACAAACAAATAGATTTCATTTTTAAGGGCTTGAAAGTCAGTACTTTTCACACATTCTAAATACAAAGCACTGAAAGAAAGAAGAGAGGTAACATTATTCCCTCTGATTTTTCAGAGGATGGAATAGAAAAGTAGGTAACGAGGATGATACAGATGTCAGATGGTTTAGGGGAGTGCTGAATGTTGGCTTTATACTTGTTTTTAGTATGGCCTATTTATTTTCATTGCTAGAATAATACTAATCCAAGTTCATACTATGATCCATGTGTGCAATTTCCATTGAATATCATGGTAGTTGTTTGACTCTTGAAAGTCATGTGATTGACTAGAAATGTTCAGATGAAACACAGAAATAATTAGGAGCATTTCCTTTTTCATTACCTCACTTCAGTCATGAAACAATTTGCAAAGACACTGTTGAAAATGACCAGATTACAGAATTTACTTCTCTCTCAGAAACAATGAAATGTTCTGTTTCAAATTCCCATCCCACTTTACTTCATGCTTTAAGGATTTATATTGGCTTTACAAGGACAGACAGAGATGAACATTTAAATTTCATTATTTGGTTCATATTCTGATAAAGGTGTACCACTGGAAAATAGATTCTTCAAAAGCATACATAATGTTGGAAAGTTTATAAAAGTGCTTTTGAGTAGCTGAGGACTGCTCAAAATCGTTGGATGGGTCTGCATTTGGGTTCTGTTTTACTGCAAATAAGAGATATTGAAGTCCCCAAACTTTTAATGAAAGTTTCTGACCATTATGTAATTCAAATGTGTCAAAAAGACCCCAGGCTTACTCTGAGAAGGTTAAGTAGACATATGGTCAAAATGTCATTAGTATTTTTGCTCAAAAATGTAATTAGAGGAACATATGTTGTATTGTAGATAACATTGTTTGTGCTAATAAAGCAGAGGTTTTATTAGTGGTAGTCCTTGGGCCAGATCCCACTTTCTCTTTCTGCTATAACAGATGTGTAATAAACATAAAGCTGTAAAATATCAGAGAAACATCAGCTCTTGCTTGCAAAGATTTTCTACTGGCATACTTCAGGTTAGTGTCCGTTTCATTTGCTGTATACAAATTTTTAAGTGGTAATATATGTGGTAACTACAATACATATTACTGAGTCCCAAGCATTGTCTCTTATATTGCCTTGCCTGGAAAGCGGTGCAGTAAATAAATTTAATGCTTTACACAGTATTGCTGAGAAAAAATTTGGTAATATTCTACCATTTTGCAGATGGGGGAAAATTAACTAAAGCCCCAAAGCAGTGGTATTCAGGTAAAATGCTCAGCTGTTAATGTAGAATATATAAGTTAATTCTCTTTGTAAGTCCTCAGATCTTTAGGGTGCCTATTCAGGAATAATTAATAAAAAATTAGGCAAAACAGAGGTTTGTGGGCTATGGAAGAGCTTTTTCAGGAAATGGGAGCTGGTACTTGATAGAGCAGCTCTAAGCCTTGCTACCAGGCCAACTTCTTTTTGGGACATACCCTGCTGTATCAGAGCTGTAAGAGCAGACATCATTTTGTATTAAATACAAAATTACATATTAAATATTTATTTAGAGTTCATCAAGCTTGACAGGTGAAAGGTCGTAGGTGCATCCAGTTGCATGGTTGAAGAAGATGTAGGAAAGAGAACATAAAAGATTATGAATTACAGTAAATTGGGAGGTATTGGAGAAGAAGCTGATGGGACTTAGAATAAAAAGGAAGGTAAATTAAAGTTGTAAAGGATTTGCAGATGAAAATGAAACCAGGAGAAAGGCTGAGTGAAGACAGAAGAGTCTGCATGAATCCCAAGTAATGGAAAGAGTGGACAGAACATATGAAAATATGTGATTGGATATTTAAGAAGCTTTCAGTCTTTAAAATGTAAACTTAACTGGGAGAAGTCTTAACATCCCCTAATCCATACAGGCTGTTTAGGACTCCATACAGTCCTGGGGAAGAGCAGGCTATTCTGTTCCATTTGAGTGCAGGCCTCTGTGCAAACCGCACAGTAAGGAATTGCAGGAGGGCTCTCACGAGGCTCAGAGCAGGAACAGGAGCTGCACTTCTGAATGCAATGGTTTCATTGTTTATAGCTGGGCTGTTACAGAAATCCAAGATTATAAATATACCTGTCAGGGAAAGATACTTGCAGTGAAATTTCTCACAGGTAACAAAATTGAGATAAAACACCCGACAGTATCCTAACACTTCATAGAAGTAGGCTAAAACAGAATGTGCATTGCAATGTTCTGGGGGCAGTTGTTTTTCTATTTCCTTCTCAAAGCCCTGTGCACTGAAAAGCAGAACTGATGTGGAGCGTTTGCAGCAGAAGGAGCAGCCAGAAGAGAACAGGATGTTTGTGTCCTGGACTGAGTGTGGAAGGCTGTGTTAGCTTCCACCATTATCAACAGCAAGCTTACGGGGTCAGAAGTTATTGAGAGTTATTGAAACTAAAACGAGGTGTAGGCTCAGAAAACTTCTCTGCAAGACACAGAGTTGGGCTCCATATGCAGGAAGAGCTTTTCTGATTCCAGTCTCAGAGGGGAAGAAAGAGAGACATGTGCAAGTGATGTGTATTGATGGCACTGCCAGCAGCAAAAGTTAGCAGGCAGCAGGTTTTCTGGAGAATATCTGAGGTAAGATTGGAAGAACAATCAACTGAGAAACAGAAACCTTGACTGTGTTTTTAAAACAAGCACTAGCAGCTGCTGTGAGCCTAAAACCTTTAACTGTGTTTTTCTGAAAGACTAAAAACTCCCCAAACCATCCAGTACCTGAAATAACTTCCAGCCTAACAGCCCAGGGTAAGCAGATACCTCTCATTTACAAACTGCCTTCACGGTTCTGAGATATTGCTGCAGAGCATGAGGTGCCTGACACAACACAGGCTTGTAACAATCTTTGTAACATGCTAATCCTTTGCTGAGAAGTGAATTGGTATCAGAAGACCATGGCACATTTATGACTGCTCTTGCATGAGTTACATGCAGTGGTGGAAGGTATGGATGCTATTAGCTCGAAGGTTGCTGGAGGAAATCCCCAATACCTTTTGCAATAGTATTTGCATACACTGACCTGAAATTCTGTCTTAATGCTGATATGCTGAGTTAAGAGTTACTAGCAGGGTCCTGACAAAAGGACTTGGTATTTATATGGAATACAAAGTGGAGTTTTTTAAGAATTTAATGCTTCTGGAGATAGTTTCTATGTGTTTTCCATGTTACTCAGTTCAGTTCTGAAATACGCTGCTCAATGGCATTGAGCTAAGTTCTGATTTGTTCCTTTGCAGGTGAGGAAACACACCTTCTGTCTAACCATAAATGCACTGGTGGAACCAAAAATGTTTCAAAGACTTTGCAGGCTGCATCCTGCCTCCATGGCAAACCTTGCCTGTTGCAAATATTGTCTAACTGCAGTTGAGCAGGGTGGTACTTGTTAAGGGTTTGAAATGAGCAGGGAGATGCTTTGAAGGAAATGCCATGTGTATTACAGAGTGTATGCTGTGGAGACAGTAGCTTAACAAAGATTGTGTGAGTATTTCTGGTTTGGTTCAGACCAGCTGCAGATGGGACACCATCAAATATATTGTTTAAGCAGGCTATAAAAACAGCCTTGCTAAATCTGAGCAGTGTGATGATTCCAGCGAGCTCGCTGAAATGAGTTATTTTGGGCAGGAAAAAAGAAGATAGGGCTTGGGATGTGCACTGAGAACCTAATTTTCTCTTTATTTAGGGAACAGGAAATGAGAAGCAGCATTACAGCTGAGGATAAAGCTAGCATAAAACAATGGGGATGAAAAACTAAGATAAAACTGACCTCTTCAGGGGAAGAGGCTGTTAGATGTGTTTGGCTGGTGTGGTAGAGAAGGCATGATAGGCAAGTTTGGGGTTATTTGGGTTGTATTGAGGTCTGAGAAAGGCAACCAATGAGGATCTTGGGGAGGAAGGGGGGAGTTTTGTTTAACTCTTACATATATTTCCTATGTAACATTTTGTGCTTTCTGAGGTCTCTTTTTAGAGCATTTTTTCTAGGTAACATTTTTTGTCCTGTCACCTTGTGCTTGGAAGCCATGTGTGAAATTCTGATAGTAATGAAATGCCTCCTGTTAATTTGAGAAACGGTGATAATAAAGTTTATTGATTTCCAGTATTCTGTGCTATTGAATGTTCTTAAACTAAGCCATTAGTAAGGATGACAGAGCTGGAATTCTGGGCTCTATGCAATGTTTTCATGGCTAGCTCAGCACTGCTACTGAATTTGTAAATGGGACAGCTGAAGTTAATTTCATAACTTTGAAGTAGAGTAAAAGCCTAAAGAACACAGGATTTGAAAATGGATCTTGACAAATTCAAGGAAGTTACATGACTGGCTAGGATGTTCTTGCATGTTTTAAATGGATTAGGAAGAGTTGTTAAAGTTTTGGTTTTAATCAATTATCTTAGTCGAGGATTGCCACTAATTACCTGAAGGATTGAAGAATAATTTTTTTTCCCCTGTCTCTCTGTCACGCATTCTTATTTTTTTTCATCATTACAGTGTTTGGATTTTTTGTTTGTTTATTTGTTTTTCTTTGCTAGGAGCTAAAGTTGGGAGTCGGAACATGCCATAGTGTTATTCCTACGGGGAATCTTAATGATCCTGTTTGTGTTTTCCACCCATGCTTGGCAATGCCATCTGGCATGCAGTGGCCAGATTTGAGGGGAGTAAGGAATTCTCTCCAACCCTCTCATCCTTGTTTACACTGGCAGAGGCTGTTGGGATCTTTATTCTTCCATACTCTTCTGTTTTATGGAGTAAAGTTCACTTGCTGGGCTTCGTTCAACTGCTTCACTGTGGCTCCCTGACAGTGTGAGACCTATAGTGCTGCTAAATACATTTGCTTTTTATTTCTCTGGGATGTCTGAAAGGGTTTTATATCCTTTATTCTAAAGATATACATTACAGGCTATGAGTGTATTTCAGCTTCTGTGTGCGTATGCATGGACAGAATGGGCTTTGCTTTTCTATTTGAATTTAACAAACACTCCATAGTTTAGGGCTTCAGGGTGATCAGGGTAGTCCCATCCCATCGTTTACACCCCAGTTGTGATAGGAAATGCCTCTGCTACAGTCACACAAGCAGCAAAATCAATATTGTGCTTTAACCCTGAATGTATTTAAAATTTTGTTGTGAAAACTCAATCATTTTAGACTGTGTCTTTGCTATGCAACTCTGTGGGCTGTACACCCTCAATCTGGTTCATAGGACTGCACCAGTAGTAGAATCAAACTGTTTAAAGTCCGATTTCTCAGTGAAGGATCTAGAATTTTCAGGGAAAAAAAAAAAAAAAAAAGAGGATCTGTGATCTTGGAACCATTGCCAAATGTTGAAAATCTACGAATTCTAACACTTTTATTTTTCAACAAGATCAGAGCACTCCTAGCCTTTCAAATACCTTTCCATGTGACTTAGAAAGCACAGATTAATATGCAAATGTGAAGGCTTTGAGCTACTTGAATATTAATTACTTTAGAAATATGCTCCTGTTGAGATGTTTGAACATTAAGGACAATGAACATTACATAATTGATAAGGATGGTTCATTAGTTAAAGCAGTTTGTGTGCCTGTTGATGAATGACTTGAAGTCACATTAATTTGTCAATGATGTCTCAGTACAGAGTCAATTTGGGGGGTGTAAGGTGGTATTTGAGTTTTGGATAGGAGGTCACAGAACTCTGATAGGGCAATAGCAGCTCTGCCAGTGTTGCTGCCTTCAAGCACAGTGTAATTTAGGCAGAGATGGGGAAAGCAATGGGGTTTTTTGTGCTCTCCGTTCAGCAGTTCTATTTCTGTTTTTATACTTTGCATTCATTCTCTTTATAAAAGTCATAAATGGTATGATCTGAGAAACTTCCAGTGTGCAGCTGTGCTCACCCAGAGAGTGCTGAGTGTGAGCAGGACAGACCACCTCAGAGCAGGACATGAGGGTGGATTTATTCACATGTGACATGAAATCCTAACACTGCTCTGGCTTCCTGCAGCCACCGTGTGTGACCTGAGAAGCCTGAGGAGAACCTGTGGTGCAGCACCAAGAATGTCTCAGTTCCAAAACTCAAGAGAGAGGATGAGGCTCAGCTGACCACCAGTGAATATGAACGTGGTGCTCAGTAAAACGGGATGTTCAGTGACTTGTTCACTAAAAGCAATAAGCACTGATATGTTTCCAGGCTGAGGACACAGGACAAAATGAGCTGGAAGAACCTGTGTGGCAGATCAGGTGTAACTGACTCCTCTGTAATTAAGTCAGAGTAGTTGCTGTTGAAAGGGGTGCCTGGAATCTGAGAAGTAGCAAGCAACCTCTAAAGGGTGGTTGGATGTAAGGAGGGAACTAAAAACGTGACTGATGGCAGAGTGTGGAGATAACTGCTGCCACTGGCCAGGGAGGGGGCCCAGAGGGGCCATCTTCACGGGAAATATGTCTGCACAGGGTACTTCAGAGCAGCCATGCATTTAGAAGAGAAAACTCTTACATCACATAGCTATTAGGTGAGTCAGATCCATTGGTGGGCACCAGCAGGGAGGAAAGGAGCTAGGGATACTCAGCACCTGAGGAAATGATGAGCAGCCAAAGGGAAGAGCCCATTTATACATGAAGCAGTTGCATAAATTAACACCTGCACTGACAGAAGCTTGGGCTCAAGTTCCTGGGTCCTGTGGGAGTGCACAGGTGTGGGGTGTGAGAACAGACAGAAATCAGTGTGGAAAGCCTGTTGAAGTGATGGAAGGGCAAAGCAGCACTGCAGCCCACCTGAGAGGGAGCACAGGGAGACAGCAGTTGCTTCCTTCAGTACCATCACAAGAGATGGATTATGGGCAGGAAAGAGTCAGATTTCTCAGCCATTTCCCTGGCAAACCAGAGAAGTTGTTCTATTTGACTTACCCACCAAAACCCCACACCTGAGAATGAATAGATGCACTGCTTTAAATGTGTTTGAGCTGCATCCCTGCAATACATTTTGAACATGCAGCTTGCAGCAATCTCTGTAGAGATGCAGAAAAGGATTCCATTCTTGAGCCTGTTTACTGCTTTTATCTGTGATGTTACATTAGAGAGAAATGGGGTAGTATAAAAATGCTGTTGTAATAAATGACTACATCCAAAGTATGAGGTAAAGCTGGGAGATAACACGAGGATTCAGAGCAAGAAGACTCAGAAATAATGCATAGCAGATGTGTAGTGCACACTGTGATGGGACACAGATGTTTTTCTTGCTTCTTATTTCAGACTAAATGAACTAAAAAGCATACACTGGATCAGGTAAGAATAAAGTGCTAATGCTGTGCAGCTGTCCTTGCTGAAGGATGGCCTTTGTCTCACGTAATTACCCTTACAGTTGTATTACAATGGAGCTGGGTACTGATGGGATGCTTTGGCCATAAATCCAAAAGCCATGCTGAGGGCATTAGAATGTTGAGGGTGTCTTGTGTGAGGCTCCTTTGCACTTCCTGGTCACCCTCTGGAAGGAAGCCAATGAGGTGCAAATAACCTTTTGTGGGAAAATTAAGAGCCAAACCTGTGAGGGTCACACTCCAATGTAAAATATGTATGGATTTATCTGTGGCAGTCATTACCAAAATACCTCAGTGCTGCTCTTTACCTCACTGTGTACACCAGCTCAAGTGGAAAATCAAGTGACAAGTTAATGCCATGCATTTGCAAAACCCCTGTGAGAGGAGCAGACATTGTTGCCCATAAATATCAACCTTTTAAGAGGTTAAGGTGAGTGAAGGTGAAACAAATATTACTGTACTTAACAACAAACTGCTCTTCCTCCTGGAAGTCAATTGCAAGGCTTCTCTTGGCATTAATGGGGGAAGGCTTGGCCTATCAATGATCTGTGGAAGGGCTGCGCAAGGAGCTCTTCAGTATTTTGTTTAAGTACATAAATAAAAATTTAAAAATTAAAAAAAAGTAACAAAAAATAAACCCAACAAACAAAAACCCTCCACAAAACCAAACCAAAACCAAGCAAGCAACACCCCCCACCCCCCAAAAAAAACCTCCAAAGAAACAAAAACCCAACAAAATACCACAAACAACCTACATGCTCTTTCCAAAGTGTAAGGTAATGACATCTGTATTAGAATATAAAGGGGGCTGGGGAAGGGGTTGTTGATACTCTGTTTATTCCTGCAGGAGAAGTCATTTAGTGGAGGGGGGTGAGTTTTGATAGCTGGTCTCAGTGCACTGTTACCATAGTGGCTGCAAACAATCCCTCTGGATTCTGGTGGGTTTGTGCATTTGTTAAAATTAATGCTGTTACTGAGTGAATTATTTAGTTCAGTATTTCTGGCTTGTAATTTGTTGGTTGCAGAATTTTGGGACTAAAGTCTCAGTCTCTGAATGGCTGGCTTCTGATAAATCAGTTTGAAGTGATGTCTTATGCTTAAATAAGCATCCTCTGGAAGGTGTGAAATGTACCAAATACAGGAAATGGAAAAGAGCCTCTGGCATTCCATGAGATTATTGAGTGTTCCTGACTGTTTGCCAAGGCTCATTCAAAGCAAATTGGAAGGGTTACTTCCTAATAGTTCATGGGCAGTGACCCATATAAGAAAAACTTCTGCAACTCCACTTGCTTTACTGATCTAAAAGAATTTTTGGAAAAGAGCCTGCTAGAAACAGATTTTTATGCACATTGTATTTATAGTTGCTGCCTTCTTGCTCTCAGATAACTGTTTTAGGTGGGAGAGACTAACCAGATAAGGTCTGAGCTTCTCTTTTTGGAGAGAGGAACCAGGATCTGAGCTGGAGAGCCTTAATCCACAAAGATGCAATGAAAGGTAGAAAACAGGAGCTGTCCATACAAGGGAAGAAAAAAAATGGAAGCAATGAGCTATAATGTTGATCTGTTCTAGGGCTGGAAGCAGGCTGACAGACAAAAATCCACTTTGGAAAACAGCTGGACACATCACAGATTCTCAGTTAAAGCACAAACTTTAATCCCTAAGGGAAATATGGCAGTCAGTCCTGAAGGCAGCTATCCAGTGTGTAAATGCAGAAGAGTGGCAAATAGCAGTGAACTTCATGGAGCCGTTCAGTTTTGGTTCATTGTTGGTGGATTTTCTGCTGTCCTTCCAGATGCAGGAACAATTCATATGTCATTCTGCTCCTGACACAGGATATTGTGTCCCTTGGATTTGGGAGAATCCCAGAATGTGTGAAGGATCCATGGAAGGATGTGCTGTGTTCCTTTTGCCCGCTCACTCCGTGGCAGGGTGGAAAAAATGAGTTCTGGCTCAGATGTTTGTGTGGCACAGCTTGGAAATGGATTAAAAACATGCTGCAGTAATTGGCTCTTTAGGGCTTGAAAGTGGGAAGAAAAGAAGAGGTTTTGGCTAGGTATGCCCTTGGTAAGCTGGGGAAGCAGATTTGTAAGTGAAGTGATACATCCTTGCTGTGAAGAGCCTTGTCTGGGCACAGCTCTTTAATTGTATGTTTTACACGATTGTAGGCAATGAAGTCCTGATCCAGGTTGTAATTTCTTTACATAGCACAGAATGGTGTTGGGTTTTTTCTTATTTTTTCCCTAGGCAAAAGGGCACATTTCTTTCATAGTAAAGTAATTAGGATATTATAAATAACTTCTCAGTAATGCATAGTTGTCTGCATTAAAATGGAACTATGTCAGTAATGAATGTTGACTTGGAATTACAGCCAGTATGGTAATGAAATAAAGCCCCATTAGATTTAAGTAATTTGCAAATTGAGGTTGTTATCAGTTAATAATGATATCCCTGGCTGATGTGAGGAAAGGGTTGTGCTACTCAATCAAATATGAAGCAGGACTTGTAAACAGATGTAAACTAGCATAAATGTTAAATTATGGATTAATTTCATACATACATTGCAGTAAATCCCCACTAGTAGACAGTTGTCAAGACCACCTTGAAAACTTGTCTGCATTTATGTTCAATGTGATCATCCTCTTGCACTTGTTCTACTTCTAGGAAAGCGCTGAGTAATGATTTTTTTGTGTGAATTCCTGCAGTACATCAGTTTATCACAATGCTTGTGTTATTCATATATATTTGTAATTAACCACAAGTTATTCAGGTGCTGAATAGGTGCATCAGCTTCTAGGTCACTTTTGACTTTCTTAACTAGAGCCTTACAGAAGAGTAGGCTCTAATAATAAATCATATTTGAAAGAAGATTCATCCAGGGTATCCCCTGAGTTTTACTAAATGTGTATTTTTACCTGAAGGAGATGTAGGAGAATCAAAATGCATCACAAACCCCTGTGAACCAGGAGTGTTTCACCCCCTCCGTATAATTCTGCCTTAAAACATTAAACCAATGTTTTGTTGCCACTGAGTTTCCTCTGACACAAGATTTGACCAGGGACCTGTGTAACTACAGAGCATCTGGTCTGTTTCTTTACCTCCCTTAATTAAAATCAGATCTGTTTGTTAGGAAACATTGTGGAAAACCTACAGGCACCAAAAGGGAGCCTCCAATACAGAAACTCACTGCAACCCTCTGGAAACTTTGAGGTTCAAAACAGTGAAAATCTCTGCAGTTGTGGCAAAGCAGAGTATCAAAGAACAACAAAGTCACCCTGATTTGTCAGTAATTTGCAAGTAGCTATAAATAAAACCTGAATTCTCTTATTGTGTCAACTGGGGTCCAGTAAAGCATTTTATTTTCCAAATAGAAATTTATCCTATAGAGTGATTGATTAAATATACCAGTCAAGCAGCTTCTCAAATAAGAAGTACTTAACTATTCGTTGTCTCTTTCAATAGCTGTGACTTCTGGAAAACTTTGTCCACATTTTCCCCCAAGAATGACATATCAATGGTAACAAGTTTGGTTGGGTGACAGTGCTACCAAACTGTCTGAGGTTTTAGTGTGGGTGCCAGACAGGCCTCCTGCTAATGTAGCAGTCTCTGTAACTGCAGAAATGCTGATAGGGCTGTGCTGCCCTGGACTCCTCACTGCCTTGCTGTTTGGGGATTCACTTAGGCCTCCATACAGAGTGTTTGAAATGCTGCTAAATCAGAACACCTCTTCATGAGTGTCTTTACAGCTGTGACAGTGGGCTGTAATCATTTTATTCAGTAAGGATATTCCACTGTAGAACTGCCTGTGAGTTACTGGAATGTGGTTTGACACTCTCTCTTCTAGTTTGAAGCCAGACATCTGGCACTGACTGGCTGTCTGTAAACAGGACATGATGTTTCCTCAGTCACACACCTTTTCTCTTGGCACTGAACGCTGTAGCTGGGAGGTGCAGGTGGGAGAAGAATTTGCTTATTGCCAGAGGAAGTTGCAAAGTGGAAAAAGCTGCACTAGGTGATTCACAGAGGGGTTGTTTTGGTTTTGTTAGCTTGTTTCACCTAAAGGGCTGCCAGGGTCCTGTGAGGGCACAGGGGTGTCCCCTGTCCTGGGGGCATCAGGCACAGCATCATTGTCCAGGCAAGGGAGGGATTGTCCCACTCTGCTCTGAGCTGGAGCAGCCTCACCTCAAGTGCTGGGGGCAGTCTTGGGTGTCACAATATAATAAAGACATGAAGCCATTAGAGAGTGTCCAAGGGAGGGTCGTGAGGATGGAGAAGGGTCTGGAGGGGAAGCCATAGGAGGAACAGCTGTGGGCATTTGTTCTGTTCAGCCTGGAGGAGACTGAGGGGAGACCTCGTTGCTGTCTCCAGCTTCCTCACAGGGGGAAGAGGAGGGGCAGGCACTGATCTTTTCACTGTAGCAACAAGTGACAGGACCTGAGGGAAGGGCATAAATCTGTGTCAGGGGAGGTTTAGGTTGGATATCAGGAAAAGGTTCTTCACCCAGAGGGTGGCTGGGCACTGGAACAGCTTCCCAGGGCGGTGGTCACAGCACCAGCCTGACAGAGCTCAGGAAGCATTTGGACAATGCTCTCATGTACATACAGTGATTTTTGAGGTGTCCTGTGCAGGGCCAGGAGTTAGACTCTGATGATCTTTGTGGGTCCCTTCCAACTCAGGATATTCCAGGATTCTAGGGTTAGAGCACTGAACCAGCTGCTCCTGCTCAAGGTGAACATAGCCTGGGATTGCAGCATTCTTCTCCTGATAGTTTGAACTTCCAGGCCTAATGATTTGTCTCTTTCCTTTAGACTTCTGTTCTTTGGAAACTGATGATAAAGCAAGAACTTTAACTCTGAGAAAATTATTGCTGCTGGGGTATTTGCTTAAACCAGGATTTGAATGGTGGAGCAGAGGGGCTGGTGTGTCATGTTTGACTGGTCACTTCAGTTTGAAGTGAGGATGGGATCACTGAGTCTGGCATAAATCGAGGTTATGGATGAACTGCCATGAGTTAGGGAAAAATTCAGTTCTACTTCAAACATTTTTTCTCTTTGCACATGGATGTGTATATTCTTTAAATATTAACTATGCTCCATATTATATGACTTCATTATGAGTCATATATAACTCATTCATCTTAAACTTCCTCTCATATGGTATAAGAAAAACTTGCTAAAGCTCTCTTTTAAATTATTAATATGAGATTACATGGCCAAACAGTTCCTCCTTTTCTCTCATGCCTGAGCTTCCTAACCTGACAGCAAGACAGGTGGCCTAGAACGACTGTGATGAAGGAAGCTTAATCAGGGGCAAGGGGTCAGTTGGAGTAAAATTAGACAAATAACCAGGGTTCAAGGATATGCTTAAATGAACAGCATAGTTTGCACTTTCTGCTGGCAGTTATTTTAAGATGCATAAAACACAGAGCCCACAGTGTCCTAATTTTGCAGGGATAGGCTGTAAAGATCATAAATTCTGTGAAAGGGGTCAGGCTCTAATTTATAGGTCTGATTCAAAGCTTGCTGAGGTCAATGAAAACCTCTTCTATTAAGTTTAGTATGGTTTGGATCATATCTTAGAGAAAGAAAGGTGTATTGAGAGACTGCTAAGATTAAGTGAGAGAAGTAAATTTTCCCAGGATAAATGCACTTTTCATCTACCTATCATTGAAACAGGAAAAAGCCTGTTTATAAGACTGATAGATTCTCACAGTTCCATTTTAATTTATTTCAAAATACAGTGAGCCTAGTGAGTGAAGAGGGTGATTATTCACTACCTGCTGTTATACAGTAAATGGAAATGCACCTTTGCCTCGGGGATCCAGGTGAATAGTAGATTTGGGAAGATGTCTCCTGCAAAAATGTCCTTTTCAGTACAGAAAGGACCAGAAGTACTGTTGGAATTATTTAGTCCATTGAATACAAAATCCTGTAGCTGTACTCTGGCTAAAAGCACAAGATTGTCTTTTCTGCTGATGAAAACGAGAGCTGCTCCACTGACACTTTGAGCCACATCATCATCACGTTGTGCAAAGAACTTGCTCTGGTTTTCTCTGCTGCTGCTGTTTAGTTGTAAAGGTCCCACTCAGGATTTGGGCTGTTTGCCATACAGAACCCTGTGTGAGATGTCTGTGAGGAAACACTCTGCACCAGTTATTAATGCTGGTCTGCATCAGCTGCCTTACAAAAGAGAAGTGGTCCTTAAATCAAACACCAAGATCCTTTTAAAAGAAGGAAAAATGGTCACTTTTGAGTTTGCTCTTTTGCAGCAAAATAGAAATTTCAATGCTCTTACAATCTTAGGCCAGGACAGGCTTTGGTAAGGATAATGGGACATAAGTGCCTTTTGTTTTGCTGTTAGTGAGAGTAAATTGTATAGCTGTCAAGTTGTGGCACGTCCATAAGTGCTGAGCAAAACCTTTGATGGGAGTGATGAAATTAGCGTGCCAAAGGAGAGGGAAGAATGCACATCCATCAGGGGAAGCTGTTAGAATTCAGGAGCAGGTTTAAACCAGTACAGAGGCCTTGGCCACCTGCTGAGGACATGTGTGGCTGTAATTGCACACAACAGCTGTCATTTCATTTTGTATAAAAGCACCTTCATTTGCAGGATGTCTGCAGCCCAAGGGAGCAGCTTCTCACTCCCTCCAAAGGAGCACCTTCTCCCTCCAAAGCCCATGTCCTGGGAATATCTGTATGTTCTTTTTTAATGGTAGGATTCAAGCAATCTGGTTTATTTGAGGCTCTCCCACTGTGTGTAAGAAGTCACATCCAGCCAGTCCTGCAGAGGAAGCTGGAACCCCTTGCAGTTCAGCATTGCCAATGTAGCTCAGAGTTTATCACAGAAGTACTGAGATACTCTGAGCTGTAAAGATGCTCCCAGAGCTTTGTTCTTGTGGTTTATATCTCCGGAAGCCATGGCAAGATGATACCTGCACTTTGTGGCTGCCTGTGCATTATTTTTATTACAGAAAAAGGGAGTGTGAGCTTGGATCCATGGGAGTGTTGCCACCCCTCCCAGTGCATGTCAGAGCTGCAGAAGCCACAGAGATGCATCTGCAAACAGATAAAATTTAATAGAACCTAGTGAAGGCTGAGGACATTTTTGTATGCTCAAATATACCTTAATGGACTATTTTAAGTGTTTGAATTCACCAGTGGCACCCCTTTTTAAAGCAGGGATCTTTTCACTCCAGCTTCCTAAGCACAGACACAGTTTTAGGTAGAAGCTCAGGTTCATCTTGTAGGAATAAAAAGTAAATATCCTATGCCTGGTCTCTGTCAAGTGATTGACTATTTCTGAGCACGGAGTATTTCGAAGTTGTTCCCAGTTGCTGGATTTGTCACAGTGTCTGTGATTATTTGTGATTTGTATAATGAAAAAACACACTAGACAGATGAGGGTAAACGAGTGAAATAGTACTGTTTATCTCATTCTCTTGCATCTACATTTTACATTTCTGTTACTTGGGTGATGAGTCTTGGTGTCTATTTTTCTTTCTTTTGGAACAGAACATGTATTTGCAGAGGCTGAGGTTTTTCAAAAGCAGATCCATTGTAAGCACAGGAAATCTGTAAAAGAATGGTTAGAGAAAAAAATGATATGGCTGGAGAAAATGTCTGGGATCACTCTTAAGATAAATGTTTAGGGGGATTCTATTTTACTGTCTTAGCAGGTTTTGCTAGTGCCACTTTAGCTTTAAGCCATATAATTATATCAATTTAGCTTGCTAAAATGGTAATATGTATAGAGAGATGTATAAATTCTAAAATCATCAAACCATTTCTCCCAAGATTCAAAAGTGAGTCAATAAGCCAATGACCTAAGGCTCCTTTTTTTTTTTAATATAGGTTTTTTTTTTGTTTTCCTGACATTTTTGTTTGAGGTTTCACTAGAAGCAGTCCTCCCAGTTCTTGAAGAGTTCCAAATACTACATTTGTACTTCACAACATACCTGGGGTTATGGGGAAATGTTTCTCATGCTTGACATACTCTTTGTCACCATGTGCAGAGCCAGATGGAGTCCCTGTCTGAATGGGAAATATGTGCCCACACCTGGATCTTATGCTGTGAGAGCAGGCTGTGTTTGATGGGAAAGGGAGGATGGAAAGTTTGCCTAGAACTCCCTCTGGTAATTCCTCCCTGAGTGTATTGCTCAGTCATGGCCAGTTTGGAGATACATTTATGACTTCCAGACTGCATCTCGTTTATTAAACACTCAGGCAGCTCATATTCTGTATCTTTTCTTTTTCATTAACTTTCTTTGTGGAAACCCTTCCCTATGTCAAAATGAACCAAATTCTGCTTCCAGAGCCATTCTTTGGATTCCTAGGATTCCATCTTTGTTAAAAACTAGAAAATAGGCTCTCTCAAGGTTTGCTCTGATTCTTAGGGGCAAAGGTCTGTTATGGAGGCTGATTGTCAGCTGCTCAGTAAGGATCTCTTGTGCCATCTCCAGAACATTGTTTGCTGTTTGCCCTTGGAGATTCTGCACCATTGGATTGCTGCAATTCAAGTATTGTACATAGGCTGGTTTCTCATTCCAAGACACACCTGCTAATTTTTCTATTCTTGCTATAGAAACAGGGAGGAAGCCTTTTAGTCTCATCCAACCTGACTTAAATAACAAAATAAAAGTCTTTCACTGGTCACTGGCTGGAATTATTTCTGTTTTCTTCATACTGCTGATGGTGACCAAAGTCTTTGTCAAGACTTGCCTTTCTTTTCTGTTCTGGCTAAAGCTGTGTTTAAAAACCCCATTTAACATCAGCATGTTCTGTATCTGTAGCTATTAACTATGGCATCATTCCAAGTTCTATTTTAAGACAACTTTTGTTCAGTTTCTGTGTGATGCTCCAGTTTCCCCATCCTCCCAGTGCAATGGGGGCTCCTGTTCCTCTGCTAGACTGTAAGTCTTATTTTAAGCTCCCTGTAAAAGCTCAGCAGATGTATATTTATCATCTGGGTGATTATCTGACACTGTTGAATAATTGCATCTTTTAATGTTTAGAAGCTTAAGCTGCTCATCAGGCTTTTTGGCATTAAGCTCCCTCTTGTTGCTCCTTTAAGAAATGGTACCTTGCTTCTCCAATTGTTCCCAGTACTTTGGTATTGGCGTTCTTTTATTTTTCACCTCAGGTTTCCCAGGACATAAAGATGGCAGATTTTTATCTAAAATATATTCCAGAAACTTGCTGATGAGGTTGTGGTATGTATGTTTGTGCCTTCCCACAGGGACTATTTTTGAGCTAGAGGTTTCCAGATCAACTTACAGAATAGACTCCAGATGGTCTGGAATCCTTCTTTAGCAATCTATAGCTAATTAAACATTCAGCACAAATGACTCTGTTTTTAAAGCTGAGCACACTCTTTCAGAAAAACAGCATATTGATCTTTAGCTTTACTTTTCATAATTTCTTTTGTTTCATTGCTTCGTGTTTCTCATTGCTGATCCTTGCATCTATTTTGTTGTGTGGCTCAGGGGCTGTGAGGTGCCTTGGATCTTATGTTTCAATCAATAAAGGAAATTAATAAGACCTCTGTGGGCTTTGCTTCTCTAAGTTACTATGAAGGGCAGAAAATAAGGTTGTTCTGTGGCCTACATTTGTAGTAACCTCTACTTGCCAATTGATCTCATGGAACAAGAGAAAGGGAGGTGGATTGTCAGAACAGCATTTTTTTGTTTTCAAGGGCCTGATTTGAGGTAAAGTATAAATGAGCTCTATGCTGGCTTAGACTAAGCAGGGTTATTTTTATACCTGAGTGCAAACAGCACAGTACAGTTAGTACAGAGACCATTCCTGGCCACCTGTAGTCAGAGAGACACATCAAGGAACAAACTCATCTCTGAGGAGTGGATTCTGCTCCTTGAATAGGATCAAACTGGGGTTCCCCTGAGATTTTTTTGTCGTGCATTCAAATCAGGATTAAGTGTTACCCATTATTTATTAAACGGTGGAAGTTATTAAATGCTGAGCATTGTTCATTCCATTCTGGAAGCATTGTTACAGGAATGTTTCCTCACTGTTACAGAGCTGAGGGGCCACGACATTGTGAGAATATTTTTACAGTGCAAAACCAGGCAAATACCAGTTAAAGGTAACAAAAAGTTTTTCTGGCTCTTACATACCCAAAGAGTGTTCATAGCACTATCGTTACTGTAAAGCCTTAACTCTAGATTTGATTCACTAAAACAGTTTCAGGCTTCTTGGATAAAGTTAGGACCATGCTTATTAAACATTTTGTTGATTAAAATCCAGCATATGTTATTGTTACATGTATATTTACTCAGTATTCCAAGTGATATGAATTGGATTTAAAAAAAAATACTTATGAATTATCTTTAAAAGGCCTTAATATATGAAAAAATATATCCCTTACAAATGCAACATTTAAGTTGGGGGTGGGAGGTTTGATTGTTTAATAGAGCTTTGGTTCTAGAGGCCTATGGGCCACCCTGTGGCAAATGAAGTTATCTGTGAACACAGACTCTTCCAGGATCTGATTCAAAGGGTATTAAAGGCAGTGTGAGGCCCCTGGCCCTGGGAGTTCAGAGGCTACATGCTGTTCTGGGAATTCTTTCAGGTTTGGATGTGTGAGTGAATTTGCCTAACTGAAAGCAAAGAGAAGTGTGAGAGCACCTGAAGGCAAATTCAGACATGTACAGAAACAGGTAGTGCTCTGTTTTTACTGTAAGTGAATGCAGGCTGGACTTTTAAGGTTTCTGGACTTTTCAAGTTATGACATTGCAGTTGAGTTGCTTTTCAATTAAAAATTTAATGTACTTAACATCTTAAAACTCATTGGGTGAGATCTGAAAATTTATGACCTTAGCCTAGAGCATATTTTAGTCAGTAGTCTCTGGAACAAATTCTGTTGTAAATAAAACATTACAGTGATATATTATGAAGGCAGAAAAACTTTTTGCTGTGGCATTCACTGCTGAAACTTAAACAGTCTTTTTTTTTTTTTTTTTTTTTTTTAAATGAAATGGGTTTTCTCTCTACTTGGGAAATGTGTGAAGAACTTCCCATTGGATCACAGGGTACAGGCACTGAAGGATTCTCTGGCTATCAAGTGCTGGAAAAACCTTCTGTGTACAGGCAAGCAAGGAAGGCTTCTCAGTTAACCTCTGTGGATGTCAGGAGCCAGTGCCCAGGATTTACTGCATCAGATACGTGGCAAACAGAGGAACAGCAGCACAATGCATTAGCTTGAGTGTAATTGTCCAACTGTTTTGTTTTTAGGAACCAGAAAGGGGTTCTGAGGGCAGGCAGAAAGAGGACATTTCTCTTTTGTCATCTATCTTCTTTCTATCATGTCCACACATGTCAAGAAAAGCACAATATTTTGTGGGACAAAAAAAAAAAACCAAACAGAAATTGAAGCATCTCTCCATCTGCAGGTCCCAGAAAGGCCAGAGATGAAGCTAGGAGAGATAGAACAGCAGCTTTTAAAATAAAATGGAGAGAGATAAAGTTCTCAAACTGCCTCAGAGAAGTCGGGTTCAATGTGCTGCATTGCTTATCCAGCCCAGAGCTAATTTATTGTTCATATTGATTGCAGAAGTCAATCAGAATCCTGTATGTCTATGTGCAAGTAATGACTAATTCCTAAATGAAGGCTTGCTTTATGTACACCTGCAGGTACACAAATACACTTTTGGTGTGTAGTGAAAGCTGAAATTCACAAACGGGATGCCTCCAGGATTTATTTTTAACTTTTATGAGGAAAGGAGAATTACAAGAGATGTGGACAGGTGAGTTAGGTAAGTGCCTTCAAAAGGAAGCAGCAAAAAAACCAAGTTCTTCGATTAGTGCTTAAATAATTTTGCTTTCCAGAAGTCTTTAAGTGCACTGGACTTTATAATCAGGTGGTCCACTTTTGCCTTATGCTCATACTTCTGCTATGTTTGTGTGCAATGAAAAAGCCTCAGTATTAGATTTGCTATGTGTAATGCTAAAGTCCTAGGAGGAAAAATATTACAAGTTTACACCAAGTTGGTTAACTTGATAGGTCTCAGGAATTACTGGTGAAAATGGCAGACAGGGATATTTGCTAGTAAAACTTCCCTTCCTGTGGCTGCTGAAATATTGGTGCATGGGCTGGGGTATTACAGTAAATCTTAGCAAGCCTGAAAGTCAGCAGCTCAGTGTGGTGTGATGTGCTTGCAATGAATCTTGTCATCTGTAAATCCAAGTTCGCTCTCCTAAAGGTCACAACTGCCAGGACTCACTGGTGCACCTGGTATTAACTTTCATTATTTCCATTGGCATTGAAAGAGGATACAAATCATGGAGTGTTTCCAGAATTAGATGCAGTATTACAACCTCTCCCAGGGCCTTGAGTCTCTCCTATGAGTCATTTCTTTTAGTGTCCGTCTCAGTTCACGGTGGTACAAATAGAGCCTGTGCTTGTATCCTGTTCCTGATGAGATTTAGAAATTGAATTAGGCACAAAGGGTGTATTTCAGTCTGGGCACCTTCATCCTCTCCTCCCCTGTCACTGGGGGAGCAGTGGTTCTGCACAACTCCCTCTGACAGACCATCAAGTAAGTGCTTCTCACCATGGTGGGGCTGGGCTGTTTTGGCTTGACTTCATCCCAGTGATTAGAATTATGTCCTTCTCACTAAGCAGAAAAAGGCTTAATCACCAGTAAATTTCACTCTTCTGAGTGAAGTTGGATTGCCACTGAAAATCCTAACTTCTTCCCTACTTCAGTAGTCTTCAACTTTTAATATTTTTTCTGTAATTCTTGAACACCTAAAGACAAAGTTGGCCTCTTCATTTAAATCCTGAGGTACTGCCTGGTGTGGCACAGAACACTTGTGAAATCAACACTGAAATCACTGTGAATCAACAGTGAAATCATCACTGTTGTCATTTGAGTGTGGATAGCAACTAATAGACAATAAATACATGGGTTTAGTTGGTAAGTTCATTTTAATAATTATTAACTTAAAGCTTGATGATTATATAAAAAGTAAAAGGAGCATAACCAGTGCTGTTTTGAAGGTTAATATCACATGGACCTGCAGAAAGTTTTAAGTAAAGTTTTGTATTTTATTTGCACGCTATCCACAGGACTTTGTGGTATATTCTGATTTGATTGTGGGATTTTGTGGTATATTCTGATTTGATAGTGGGATTTTTGGACTGCACTGAGCAAAATTAGATGTACACAACAGTCTCCACAATATTGCTGATCTGACATAAGCACTCTGTCAGTGATGCATGGGAACATATTGCTGTTCTGGATCTTCAGTTAATATTTAAATGATCACAGAATTGTTTCATAGAATGGTTTGGGTTGGAAGGGACCTTAAATATCATCTAGTTCCACCACACTGCCATGGGCAGTGACACTTTTCACTAGATCAGGTTGCTCAGAGCCCCATCCAACCTGGCCGTGAATGCTTCCAAGAATGGGGCATCCACAATTTCTCTGGGCAACCTGTGCCAGTGCCTCACCACCCTCACAGGGAAGAGTTTCTTCCTAATATCCAAACTAACCCCCTGTCAGTTTGAACCCACCCCTCCTGGTTCTATCACTACCTGCTCTTTCAGAAGTCCTTCTCCAGCTCCCTTGTGGCCCCTTTCAGTACTGGAAGGTGTCACAAGGTTTCCCTGGAGCGTGTTCTTCTCCAGGCTGAACACCCCCAGCTCAGAGTGGTGGTGTGTGATGGGCTGCCAAGCCTTCCAGGGCCAGCAGTAAACATCAGGGAAATGCTGCTGTAGGGGACATAAATAGCACCTTGTGAGGGTAGCACCACATTAACCTCATTAGGCTTTAAGGGTGAAAAGCTGATCAGTATCCGAATGTTTATATAACCACTAGAAACAGAATTTTTTTTCTTTGGGTGTTTCAAATGTAGAAGAAACACTTCTGATGTTCCAAGGGAGTGTAACTCTACCCTGTATGCCCAGATCAACCAGGCAGTAAAAGAACAGTAAGCCCCAGAGGCCTCTCATGTAAATGGGTATGGATGTGGTGTGATAACCAGGGTACGGTCTGGGGCTGCCCAGGATCCCTGATGAAAATGTTCTCCACTGAGTGTTCTTCCCCTGCAGTACCCTCTAACCAACAGCACTGCTTCAGCTTGCCCAGAAACAGAGCAAAGAGCAATTTCACTCACTCTGTGGAAGACTGGGGGAAAAGCCTATGAATACTTTTCCCAACAATATCCCTTCTGCAGTTGGGGAAAAAAACCAACAAATCCCAATGCTGCCTTTTTATGGTAGTTTAATATAATTTTATATTAATAACTGCTACTGTTCCCTAGGCACTAACACCTATTTGGCTTTTATGAGCCAAATCATTGAATATGAAACTGAGCTCAGGCTGCTGAACTCTGCTTGCCCTGGATCTGACGTCATTGATTATCACAAGGCTGAATGGTTCCTGCTCTGAGAATGTTAAATTAGTCCTGAGCTTGCCCAAGCAATGCTCACTGGGATGGCCCCAAAACTTTGCATTGGATGAATTGAACGGACCAAACAGCTTTAGCTGGTTGTTTTCTAGGTATTGAGGAACTCCAGGCAATGCAGAGATGCACTGATGGAGCACTGTGTCACAGATGTCCCAGTCTGCAAGGGGAATACATTGATTATGTTACATCCTTTGGCATGGTCTGAAGTGCACGCTAAGTCACAGCTCTTTTAAGAAGGTGTTCCAGTACATTACCTTAAACACCTAAAACCTTGAACATGTAAAACCTCATAATTCTAGCATTTTTGGGGTGTTCATTTGCTGGTGGTTTTGTGGTGTTTTTTTCTAAACCTGGAATACCTTTCCCTTCCTGCAGTTCAGAGTATAAATCAACCCCCAGTATTGGTGATAATCCTACAGTGAAAGGGGAGTTTTGGAGGCAGCTCTCATTCTAAAAGCTAAAAAAAGTAGGAAAAAGTTGTAATGAAAAAAAATTACCCTTTAGCTGAGACCTTTTTATACTGAGCTTTATCCTGGAGCACATTTTTATAGGCAAGTTGTAAACCTGTAAAACAACGTTTCTTGTAAAGCAGAGCCAATGATCTATGATAGTTGAAAGCAGAGTTTATGGTCTAAAACATCCTAGAAATTGTTTGAAATACTTAATGCATCCTTCAAACACATAAATTCTAGAGATATGTGAAGTTTTGCTGGCTGTTTGATTCTCTGGGGGACATGTTTTGGGTGACTGATGACTATTTGGTAAGGTCAGCAAAAATTAATTCAGCTCATAAGAAACACATTTCTAGTGAGAGACTCTGGTATCACCTTTAAAGAAGCATTGTTCTTTAAAACAAAAAGGGATTATTTTATTTAAAATGCAAGCTAGTCATAAACCACCATCTTACTATCACATCACAGATATTTTGGGCTTTGAGAGGTCCTTGTCTGCCATGCAGCTTATATTCTTCCTTGTTCATCTGTCAGCTGTACTTATTGGTGCTAATTTAAGTGTATTTTTTATTGAAAAGCCTCTGATATTTCAGTCACTGTTAATTTTTAATCACTGTTAATTAAAAAGTAGCTTCAGATGAAAAGAATGTGTAGACCAAGGCCTCATTCTACTTTAGCTTAGACAGCTTCCTCACTTGGGCAGATCTCCCACCAAAATCAGCTCAGTTGTGCCAGGCTCAGATCAAAATCAGGTCAGCTTGAGCAGTGAGGGCAAACCCGTGTCCTGCCCTAGGAAAGCTGCTTTCCTGAGCCATAATGACATTGGCTGGTAAAGACTGTGAAGCCAAAATCTTATTTATCTGGGAAAGAGAAGGGATGGGGAGCCTTTCCTCCTACTTGCCTTCCCAATGCAGGAAGGAACATCGAGGATACCTTTCTCCACTGAATTTCTTAGATTTGTGCCCCAAGCCAATGAGGACAGGAGGAGATAGGTCAGTTCCATACCAAAATCCATCTGGGCAACAGCCAGAGAGCCCAGCCTGGGTGCAGGGAGGGTGTGAACCTGAGCTAACCCCTGAGCTATAGCCCCTCACTGGGGGTTATTTGAGCAATGGATAAACAGGCCTTAAATTCTAAATTATTCTAATTTCTAATTAAATTTTGGCTTGATGCTGTTATTCTTACAAGTGGCTGCTCAGAGACAGTCAGGGGAAGCAGGGGAAGGAGAGGTGTGGGCAGCACTGGTGCAGTTTTCTTCCCTAGGAAACGCTGTCCAAAGTGAGATGATGTCAGTGTGTTTGGGATTCAGGCTGGGGTGGTGACAAGGAGGGGAATGATATTGTCAGTTCCTTTTAATAAAGCTTTTCTTCAGCGTTAGATTAGAGATATGACACCATAAATGAGACTGCTGACTGCCAGGGCTGTGCCTCCAAATGCAATGTTATTAAGGTGAGCTTTCAGTGACATTTCCCACCCCAGGCTACTGGCAGATTAAACAAGCCATCTCTATCGTTATTGGCACTGATGCAGGATTGTTTCTTTCTCATATCTTCTCTAAGCCTTGTCAGTAAAAACTCTGATCATCCCCTGCACAGTCACCAGAGGTGAGTGTGCCACGAGGCATCAGAGTGTGGTGAGTCACTTTTCTTGCTCTCAGGCTGGTGGCTCAGCGAGCCTGGGACCTGGGTATCACTCATGTACTGCACTGGTGCCATGGAGGGCTGGCACAGGCTCTGCTTGGGGTGCACACAGCTGAAACAGCAGCAGATAGCAGGCAAAAATCCATCTTCCCATCTGTATTCTTTACATTCAGTGTATTAGTCAAATGCCCACAAGCCTGGGGGTTTTGTTTTAAAAATGCTCTTTATTTCACTTTGTGATAAATGAAGAGAAGCTTAAGTGGGGAGGGTTTGTGAGCATTTTTAAAGGAAGCAGTAGGGGGAAAATGAGATCTTGACTCAATCAATACCAAGGAACATTCTCTAGACATTAAAGAGAAAGGACTGTAAGCAAAATCCCCAGCTCTAGCTGCATGAAAGGGACCTTGGAGAGAGGAAACAGCTTAAGATACATCCTTGCCCATGGCTGTTTTTCAAAGACTGAAGAGGACAACTCATGTAATGCCTCACACCAGCCCTAATTCTAGGAACTTACGGCAAGAGTAGGAAAAATAATAGTTTAAGGGTGAGGTGGGGTTGTAGCTGGAATGCACTGTGCTACAGCTGTTTCCCAGGGCTTGGAAAGGGGATCTGAGGACCAAAGTGTGAGCTGGGGCTACCTAACCCTGTGCAGAGTCTACAGGGAAACAGCCTGAGGAACACAAGGGGAGTTTCAGAATCTCTTTTCTCCTGCTTGGTGTCAGTGCTGGAACACAAACAATTTCTTACCCAATAGCAACAGCAAGCTGGATTGCTTTAATTGACAGCTGAAAGCTAATTCTGCACATCTCTGGTGGCACAGAGGGCTTTCAAGATGGGTAACACGGATGGATAAATACGTTGGTTTTGGTACTCTTTTTTTCAACAGTTCCCAGTCTCTTCCATGTTCCAGCCTGCTGCAGTGGCTGCCCTCTTCAGACAAAACTTGGGAGGATGAATCTGTCACAACGTGACGTGACAGGCCCCTGACATCTGTGTCTGAGCATTACTGTCCAGGAATCAGAGTGCTTTAAAGCAGCCTCCTTCAGGGGTGTGCCAGTCACTCTCACTTCATAAAGAGACCATCAGCCATGGTGGTGAACCATGCTCGTCCATTCACCAGCATAACAGCAATTATTAGCTCTAATAAATATATTATTATGTAGCCATTAGGTATCAGTTACAGAACTGCTTAATGTCTGCATGATTACTTGTAAATGGATTTGGAAAGCAGCTAAATTAGTTAGTTATTGCCCATAAAGAACAGCGTTATTTATTGGCTTGGCACTCAGTAAGTTTGATTTTTCAAGCTAAAGCGAGATTCTAAGTTTGTAATGAGCTAACGAGGGTGTCAGTCGATTCAGGAAAATTATATTTTTCTGAAAAAGTGCTAAATTTAATGGAAAATATGATTCTAGAATTACCTGAATTTCTCTTTCCTTTCAAGTTCATTAACTAACTACTTTAAAATGTGCTCCTGAGACAAAAATCTGAGAAACCAGGGATTTTAATACAAGTTACACTGAGATGCTGCTTCTAAGTGGCCCTGTGAGTCAGCAGCTCCCTGCTTGGCAGATAATTTGCTGCACCAACACTTAAGCATTTGCTGCTACAATACTTTAAAAGCCTGAAGCAAGTAAATAAGTTTAATTTCATGGGATGTAGTCTTCTCACTGAGGTCGATCCTGTTTACCTCCACTGTGTACAAACCAATTTTTGGCCGATTATTTTCTTAAAAAGAAAGGCTGGGGGTACAGCCTGCTGGTTGAATTCTAACAAAGATAGGCAAGGCAAGAAACACACTGAGGCAAAGGCAGCAAGTGCCAGAGTGCAGTGTTTGCTCCTTCAGTAATATTTAATGCATGCTAAACATTTAACCCAACAGACTGACACTGCACATGGATATGCTCCTAGACTATCAGAAGAGTAAAGAAAGAGGCACTTTATCACCCCTGAAATACGTTGGATTGCTTTTAACTACAGGAGGCTGCTGACTTCTGTGGATGTAACAGGGACTTGGGAAGCTCTTGCATGTGATTTTGTTCAGTAGTGAAAAGAAGTTCCTGTGAAGCAGGTCAGTATTATTTGACTTGTGTTGCTGGTGAGTACAGAGCTCGGGCTTCTAATTAAATATCATCCAAAAATACCTGCAGGTTGTGGTGGGAGGGTCAGGGGGGCTGGAATCACAGCGAAAAGGTCGCAGTGGCCACAGCTGAGCGTATTAAAGACCTCCACGAGGTTCAGGGGACATGCCAAAGCTAATGAAGGCCAGCATGGAAAAGGCACTGTGGAATTCTAACAAGCTGCTGGATGTGATGTGCTGGCAGGGGGAAGCCACTTTCCCCTCACAACATTTCCCTGGGGATATTTGTCTCCTTGCTCCTGCCTTGCAGCAGGAGATGGGGCAGAGGCTCACTGCAGTGAGTCCTTGACGCTCACAACAGGTAAGAGGAGGACAACCACTGCTTTTACAACAAAAGCAGCCAGAAGAACAAAAGACCAATTTTATGGGGCCAATCCCATGTGATTGGTGTCTTTTTATTTCCCCTGGGCTGCAGAGAATTCTGGTTGCAGAAATGCCTGAGCTGTTTGCAAAGGCACAGCTCCCTGGGAAGGATTTGAGGGTCTAAAGAGACATTGCTGAGAGTCTGAGAGTATTTGGCCTTTTCCTGGCTGCTTTTGCCTGTATTTAATGAAAGATGGAATCGAGGTCTGCTGTTCCAGTTGTGTCAGAGTTAGAAACAATAGGAGATTTTTCAGCTAAATGCTTTTTCTTCTCAAATAAAGACTAAGCTTTTTACACAACAGAATTAGTTTCAACCACAAAAAAGGAAGTTTTTATTTTTGACAGTCTTCATGTTGAAATCCAGCCCCTACCTTCTTGAATGAAAACCTATTGCTATTTGCAATAAAAACCCCCATATTTGTCTCAGTGTTGAAGCAAACTTGGAGGAAAAAAAATGCACCAAAACCAAGGTTAATGTTTTCAGGTAATTGGAACAAAATGCTTTTCTAAAACTGAACTCTTCCCACCTCAGCTTCTATCCAAAATGCTTGAATTACCCAATTTTAATACCTCTTAAAAACAGAATCTCAGATACTTAGGTCATGGCTGAGATTTTGAGGTTTTTCTTATAAACTGCTTTTTGTGTTACAAACATATGATTAACCATGAGTGAGAACTGAATTTCTAATGAGGAAACCTTTCCTGCCTTACAGATGTTTTCAGGCTCGGGGCTGTGTGCAGCTGGCAGTTATCCTGCTGCAGGTTGCTGGATAACATCTCTCCTCTCCCAGCACAGCTTGCTTTCTCCATTTCACAGCACAGCAGAGGTAACTAGCAAACATCCTCTTAAATTGGTAAAAATGGGAAGGAGGAAGGAGAAATTCCAGACAGAAATGGCAGAATATGCCAGAAACAGTGTTTTACAAATTAAAAAAAAAAAAGGCAGGTGGTGTGACAGTGAAGAAGTGATGTATTTAGATGGAGTGAGAAAAATACTTAAGGAATCTCTTGGGAATCACACACACTGCCAGCACTTTACATCTTGTACCAACAATTACAGGCATTAGAAACTTCCTTAACTTTGTAAATATAGAAGCACTAAGTGATTGCAAAGAATTTTGTTTTTGCTTTGTGGCTGGAGGCTCTTTGCTTGGTTTAGTGGATTGTAGTGCTGTTTTTAGCTCCTTTGTCCTGGCTTCTTTCTGTTTCAACTTGACCAAAATGTAATAAACCCCACGTGGGTGTTTTTACAGATGACAGCAAGGGCATCCAGCATTAATGCTGCAAGGCTCTGCCACCAGAATCCAAGGACAGTGTCACTGCAGCTGGAAATCAGAGTGGTCAGATTTTCCGTGGGCTGCTGACAGGAAAATGTAACATATGCTGTATTTCACAAGTACTGATATTTTCAATTCTGCATCACAGCTTGTTGCCTATTATTTCCTTGTGCTTCACTGTTGAGGCTTGAGGAACATTTTTCTCGATTTACAGCTCTATTAAACTGATAAATCAATCACTTGTGCAAGGGAGGCAGTTTGCTGACATTTGCTTTGCCAACACACTGCCACCCACAACAGCATTCACAAGGTCCTCAAGGATATGGTAAGAGGGAGGAAGCTTTCCCTGTAACTTAATTTTTAAAGCATGAAACCTGATTCTGGTGCTCTGAGCAACTTCAATGAGAATATTTTTGAAGAGCTGTCACTTGCTAATCCAATATTTAACTTGGGGTGTTTTTTTACATTGCTGTATAACAAAATAGCTGCTGTATTGTTCAAGATGTATGACACATTTTTTAAAAATGACCACATTAGGCTTTTAAAACTGTAATTACCAAAAGGAAAGGAAACAGAAGACAAATATTTTGAGGAGCTACACAGAGTATTTTTACCAGTGTTTAAATTGTCTGACAGCTGTACTCTGGGATTTGCTCATCTTCCCTTGAGTGCATGCTTACTTCTGAAAAAAAAGTGTCAAGGCAATTCTTTTCAGAATGGTCTTGAGGCTTCTGTCTGTGGTGCATAAGTTGCTCATTTATGTGACCATTGGCTGAAGCAGTGTACTCTTTTTTCCTGCACCAGACAGTAGTGAGGGTACCTGGATCCTGTAGGTAGAGTCCACTGTACCGTGCAGGAGAGCTCCAGCCTTCAGTTATGAGCTGCAGAACAGTGCCAGGGTCTGAGAAAGAGGGTGGGAAAGCAAAGTTCTTGTTGGAGCTTGATTTTGAACAGGGGACTGCCCAGGTAGAGCAGAACAAAGATCCTTTTTTGTTCTCTTCAACTGAACAAACACAGCCAGATCCCTTCAGTAAACACAAGTAATTTTGCAGTCAAGTAGCAAGAATCATACACACTGTGCTACCTGTTTGAAGACTGATAGTCTTCTCCTTAGGCAACATAGATAAGTTTGGGCTTAAATTTTATTATTCTCTGCTAGTGGTTTTGTCAAAATCAGCTTATTAATACACATTGCCTCTTTGTTAGGGTGATGAATTTATACAAGCTTTATTGAAGTTATTCTTCTTTTGTATGGGTGTAATTGATGGGAGGGCTGGCTGAGTGTCTTGGAAAGAGGGAATGTGAAAACATAAAATGAAGAAGCATGTACTCTGTCAGCAGGGTTTTTCATATAAATAAGTTTATGCTAATTTTATGTTTCATCATTTATCATAATGCCAGGATGAATCCTTTCATGCCCACATAGGATTTAAATAAAATTAGTAAGAACTTCTGTGTAACTTCTGCAGCAGCTCTGAAGGGAACAAATGAACATAATGTGCATAATTATTTTCCTGGTTTTGCAGTGAGAGACTGAGTTGTTGGTCTTTTGTCTGCATTTGACATATAATTCTCTTCCCTAATATTTCCCTGTGCCGTTCTCCCGGTGTTCAGCATCAGACAAACCTGCATCTTGAGGTGAGTGCTGCTTCCAGCAGTGCAGCTGGGATATTGCAGAGAACAAGCAGGAACATCTCCAGGTCTCCTGGCAGGTTGGGCTGTGTCAGGACTGTGGGCTGTAAAGCACGTGGGGCTGCTTGGAGCACTGAGCTTAGCAGCTGTAGTTTCCTTGTCTAGGCAGCCCTTTGAGACACTGGGATGGTGCCTGTTTGCTGTTTGTATCAAGAAAGCGGATTCTGACAAAAATTCAGGTGTTTCAAGATGCATTCTGCATGTACACACTGATGAATGAGGAAGATGGAAGAGAAGGAAAGCACCTCAAGGAGGAAAATTCAAGTCTGGGTGCAATGAGGTGGTGTTTTGTACTGCTACACTTGTTAAGAAGCCTTGCTTGGCTTTCAGATCCAATTCAGTCTTGTCTTGTTCAGAGAAACTCTCTCGGGGATAGCAGTAAAATTCCCTGTGCTTTTGAAAAATACATTAAACATAAACAAAATTTTGTCTAACTTAGAGTAGCCAGCTATGAACAATACAACAACATGTACTGTGTCATAATATTCTGAAGTATTGATTCTCTGGACTTGTGTCTCTCAGTTGGAGAGACAGGGATTTGATGGATGGACTGCTGAGGGGAGGAGGAATTGGTTGGATGAGTGCATCCAGAGGGAGATGGATGTCAACAAGTGTCCAGAAGGGTCTGTTTCGGCACCAGTGTGTTTGATATCTTCACCAAGGACACAGCCAGTGGGTTCCAGGGCACCCTCAGCAGGTCTGGAGACAGCACCAAGCTGACTGGTGCAGTTGGAAGGCCTGAGGGACAGGATGCCATCCAGAGGGACCTGGACAAGCTCCTCAGCATGGAAAGACATGGACCTGTCGGAGTAGGTCCAGTGGAGGGCCACAAAAATGATCAGAGGGCTGGAGCACCTCTTCTGTGAGGAAAGGCTAAGAGGGTTGGGACTGTTCAGCCTGGAGAAGAGAAGGCTCTTGGGAGGCTTTACTGCAGCTTTCAGTACTTAAAGAGGGCTTGTAAGGACAGTGGGGACAGACTTTTAATCAGGGCCTGTAGTGACAGAACAAGGGAAGTTCTGAACAAAGAGGGTGGTGAAACACTGCCACGGGTGGCACAGAGAGGGGGTGGATGCCCCATCCCTGGAAACATTCAAGGCCAGGTTGGGTGGGGCTCTGAGCAACCTGATCTCACTGAAGATGTCCCTGCTCACTGCAGGGGTGTCGGATTAGATGAGCTTTAAAGGTCCCTTCCAGCACAAAGTATTCTGTGGTTCAATGATTATGAATTCCAAATGTGTCTCATTTCACTACATCAAAATGCATCTTTGGAGAGAGTTGTTTTTAAACCCTCTTCTGTTCTGCCTCTTCACTCGGTTGCTCTGTCTGTCCTAAGCTGACTCTCTGTACACTGTGAAGGGAATTATATAATTGTTCTTTTCACTGAATATCAAACATAAGAAGCCCTATCCGACTATATTTTAAAAATCTGCCAGGTTCTTGTGTGCTTTTGCAATGACATCACCAGTGAAACTGTCAGAAGACCACGGTGTGTGAAGAGCTGCATCTTTTGCCATCTATTCTACTCTTAAAGCAAAATCTTTTACTTTCTTGACATCTTTGGAGATACCATTTCCACAGGTGAGAACATTGTCCAATCACAAGACCTCAATTTACATAATTATTTTTTCTCATTAAATATTTAGGCCACACTGTCCCACATCTTTGTTGTAATTTCTCTGGGCTGGAAGAATTTAGCCTCAACTATTTCATTTCTGTTGCTTTCTTTGTGCTAGCCTCAGCTTATGTGCTATATATGCTGTGCAGAGTAATGAAAAATTTGAAAAAAATCAGTTGAGATATTTGGATGTTTGATTTGCTTAAGCTCACCTCCCAGCTGTGGGAATACTGGAGCTTACACAGAGAAGGTGATGGGACCGAGGCAAAGGGCAAGTGGTGGGATCTTGCTGCTGCAAACTGTGTCACTGTGGATGAAAACTTAGAGTGTTTGGCTGGACAAAGAAAGATGTTGGGAAGAAATATGTGAAAATGCCCGGGGTAGTGAATATCAGTGGTTGTTAATGCCACTAAGAGTTTCAGGTCGGACAGCTTGCAAACCATGTTTGGATTTTGGGGGATATGCAAGAGCTCTAAATCTGGGTAGACAGACTTAATTTTGAGAGAGTGAGAGTTGCTTACTGAGGATAAAATCGATGTTGTGAAGGACTGAAAACTGCACTGAAACTTGCAGCTTGTTGAAGTCTAAGACATTAATTTCATTCTTTGAATCAATGTGTGTACATCGAAGGGAATCCTTCCTTTCTGATGGATGGGTGTGGTGCTAAAGCCAAAGCACACCTGCTGTCTGCAGGCCATACAGAACCTGAGAAATGACAGACTCACCAAGCTCCCTTTTGATTACCTCTGTGTGGTGCTTGAAGGGAAGGGGCACAGGCTATATGACTATTTTAATGTTCTGGATCAGTAAGTGTTTCCCTGCTGCACTTAAACAGCACTTCAAAACTGATCATTCCTCCTGAGCTCCAGGTTTCACATCCACCACTGCTCAGTGCACCCAGCACTGCTGGCATTCCCATCCTGGAAAAGGCCACTTTTCACAGACATTGTCTCATCCATGGATCTAAGCACCTCTAATCCCTTAAAAACCTGAGGTACCTCCTTGCAAAACTTTTTGAATTTGTCCTTGGCCCAGGAATGCAAACTGCGGCATTAAGACAGAGGCTTGCTTTCAAAGTTATAAATAGCTTGGTTCTTATTGTTGTCATAGAATCTGTGGCATAATCCTGTGAGGAGTAATGTGCTTGTCACACCAGACAGTACAATCAATGTTTTGTTTACTCTTTCCCCATTGTGATTCTCAGTTTGTAGCAGTGCCAGCTGCAGGTGTGGTGGAGGCTTTATGACATTTCTCTGACATAAAGCTGAGAGCATTAACTCTGACCCCTCTTTCAGAACAGCTTCTGCATCTCTGCCTTACCTGTTTTCATTGATTGTATCTGACTGCTATGAAAAACCTTTTTATATTGCAACACATACTCAAAACCACAAATGTTACAGATCTGGATCATGAATTTATTCATTTCTGGTCTTCATCCAGCCCATGGCAGTTACCATGTGACCGAGCAGCTCTGGGAAGTGCCTGGACATTTTAGAATGCTGTAATTTCTGTTGAACAGATGATTTTTGCCAGATATCTTTCACATCATAAATATGCCACTGTACATGGTTTGGTGAAAAACTCCACAGAACAAAATGAAGGGAGGCAAAATAACTTGCCTGTTATAGCCATAGGAGGGGTAATTAATTCAAGAGGTGCAGAGATAGGATTTTTGCTTTAAAGTTGCCACTGACTCCATGTCATTACTGTTTGTGGCATGCCTTTGTGTAGATGCTATATCTTAACAGGCTTCCCTCTGCTGAATGTGCCTGTGAGTTCAGAATTTAGGGTCCAAATGAGAATGCAAATGCACACCAGGTTAAAATGTATCTGCTCTGCTGTTAACAAACCATTTCTGGGATAGGATACTCTACTTTTTTTTCTCTTCAGACCATTTCCTCAAGTTCTGTCACTGGTGAAGAGATCAGCGTCTGTCCCTCCTCTTCCCCTTGTGAGGCTATTGAAGACCACAATGAGGTCTTCCCTCAGTCTTCTCCAGGCTGAACAAACCCAGAGACCTCAGCTTTTCCTCACAAGACTTCCCCTCCAGACCCTTCACCATCCCTGTGGCCTCCTTTGGACATTCTTTAATACATTCATGTCTTTTCCATACTGTGGCACCCCAAACTGCCCCCAGGAGTCGAGGTGAGGCCGGCCCAGTGCAGAGCAGAGCTGAACTCCCCCCTGCAAACACGTGGGAGTGAGTTTGGCACCCCGCAAGGAGAAGCTGAAGTGCCAGGGAATATGGGGATTTTTTTGTCTGAACTTTGCAAACAGGCACTGCTGGTTTAACACCCTATTATTCCCCAGCTCCTGAATGCTGCCCCATATCCTTTTCTCCCTCTCTGAATCATTATCTGTAACAGCTTGGCATGAATGAGGCTTCATGAAACTCATTACAATCCCTTTTCCCTATTGGAATTTCTCCTGGGCATGATGGAAAGAAATAAATAGAACGGCATGGGGGAAGCTTGCACTACAGTGTTGATGCTGTTATTGTCTGGATAAATATAATACTTAAGCTGCCTCCTAATAATCTGGCAGCTGCCTGTTAATAACCTTTCATAAAATAAAAACATTTTAGAAATTCTGTGCTCTGGTAGCAGTCTAATCTGTAATAGATGGGGAGTTCTTAAGAAGATGATGATCAGTTATTAACATAATATTCAGTTAGAAATTATTTAGTTTAGATACTGGCATAAGAGATTTACATACATCAGGAAATGGGGAATATTTCAGAAGAGAGGGCACAGGAAGGAAGGGTTGAAACCTTGGCAGGAAGAGAGCTAGGCTGGTGGCCCTGAAAGCATAAGAAAGTGCTATAAACTGTGAGGAAGCTGGCAGATGCAGAGGAGCACGGATGTCAGAGGGCTGTGATCCCCAAAATGCTCAGGGATAATGTTCAGTGCATGTCTGAAAAGCTGCAAGCACCACAAGTGCATAGAGTAGGGAAGGCAAATCAGGCTCCTTCCCGTGCCAGCTGACAATGTGTCCAAAGCAGGCGGCACCAGACCAAGGGCAAGTCTTTCCAGGGCTGGAAGCATGGAAAAGGAAATGGGGAGAACCAGGGGGCTTGGCTTCATATGGTGAGAGAGGCACCTCAGAGACCTTGCAGAAAGGGAATAATCGGTGGATGTGATGTTCCCAGCCTATCAGCTTTATCCAAATTGACAGAACAGCATGTGCAATGCAGGGGGCTGGCAGTGGGTTTGGAGTCTAAAATGCAGTGTAACCAAATGAAATTATTGTTGTTGGAAAAAAAAAACCCACCAGTCTGAAACCCCTCTGGTTGGAAGTACCCCACTGTAATAATAAAAATGTAATGATTGTATAATTACCCCTACTCTCAGTCGGGATTTAGATAGAGGATAGAGTTTAGAGCACCTGCAAAGTCAGGACAGGTATTAATACTGGGATGTATCTGCTGCCAACAGAATAAATACCTCAACACCTATGACAGAATATAGAAATACCATTTTTGGAGCTGCTCTCCAGAATGAGTGGTCTACAATCCCAGAAAAGCTCTGTCCTGGCTTTGGTCCTGAGTGGTGCACAGGACCAGCTCAAGAAGCATGTGGGAGAGAAGATCTAATAGCAATTTCAGGATGATTAGGCTTAACCCTGTAGCAGGAGAGACTAAACAAATAAACCCAGAACATGAGTGTTCAATTTAAAGAAAGGGAACTGCATACTAATATGGCAAATGGTTAAAAGGAAGAGAAAGGATTAAGGAAAGGAGCAGGCTAAAAAGCGAGAAGCCCAGAGGTAGCCTAGACACTTCTGAGAAATCCTGTATTAGCATTCAAGACAAACTCTGTGCTGAAATTTGAGAAGAAATCAGAGTGGTCCAGCAAAAGCCCTACAGGACTAAACAGAAAATTAAAGGTAATTTCCATGTAGGAAGGACTGGCATTTGTAATGGGAATTTTGTCCTCCAGAATAGACCAGGAAATTCCATATGGCAGACCAGACATAACCAGGACATTAGGAGGGTTAAGAGAGAGTTTGAGGAGCACCTTGCACAGGATGGGGAAGAAAAAAAATTTTAAAAGGTGAAAGTTATTTCAATAAGAGAAAAGCAGGAATATTGCTGAAGTCTGTCCCATCCACAGGTATGGCTCTAGCAAGGATGCTGGAAGTGATGGATCATGAATCTGACTGCCATCCTTCAAGAGGTAATAAACCTGGCAATGAAGATTAAGATCACTGAACATGTAGATAAGCTGTTGGAGAAAGAGATCTCCATCTGAACTGGAGAAATATGAGAATTAAGACAAATCTGAGTTGACCAGCCCCTCTTTCAGCTACCTGAATTGGCCCAAGGTGCCTGTGGCTACTACTCACACCTGCTGTGTGACAGACAGCAGGGGGATTTTGGTGCACGTGTCCCCTACGCAGGAGGCAGCAGAGCAGCTGAAAGGGTGGCTGGAGAGAGAAGTGGGTGTATGTGAAAGGCCTGTGGCGTGTGCAGGAGCAGGGAGGGTGTGTAATGCAGGAAGGAAAGCAATTCCTTTGTGAGGCTGTTGGGACTGTCCTTCTTACACAGCTGTCCACCCCAGCTCCCAGGAGATTCAAGTGCAGAGCCTTGCCTGCTTCTTTCCCAGCTGGTGTCACTCCAAACCTCTGTTATTGCACACATACAGGAAGCACAGGGCATGGGCAAAAGGGATGGGGAACATGAAGCAGAGATCGAAGGTGACTTCACATATACAGACAGTAAGAACTCTGTGTTCTTGGATCTTGGATATTTCTTCCTTGGGACTTAGAAATAGCATTTCCCAAAACTGGGAAAGAAGCTCTTCAAGAGAGAATATTTTTACTGTTGCAACTGTAGAGGCTGCTGCGGTAACTAAATACACAATGAGGTCAGAGGGTCTAAGGAGAGCTCAGAATCTCAGTAAAGATGATAAATTTACAGGCAGCATAATTGTGCAGTGTTTGAACAAACAACCCAAATATTACACTGCAGGTATTAGGGAATCATCAAAGCTAGCATCTCTGGTATTCCAAAATGTGCTCTTCCAACAGCACAGTTATTCCTCAGGAGAGGGCTGAGCAGCAAATTCATTTGTAACTGTGACCAGAAGCCCTTCCAGGAAGCCTGGATGTTCTTCAATTGTCTGCATTATTATTCTTATCTAAACTGATCTATTGATCATTAATGATCTAGAAATGCTTAAGGCGTGACAGAGGACTGAGGAAAATCCAATAAGCTTTCCACCACTGCAGAATACCAAGAAGGGAGAATACTACAGTTGTGTCCTTCTGGCACGCTGTGAAACACTCCATGAATTAGTAAACAGGATTGTCTGGATGCTCCAGGCTGACCCTCAGTTCTGAGTGTACATAGAGATCCACGGAGCACAGCCTTTTGTGCAAACAGAACCTACTTTCAAACAGTATCTTATAAATTAAAAATAGATCTTTGAAGAAAATGGAGTGTTCAACACCTACAAATGTGCTAATTGCTATTTAGGGCCTTATGAATATATTTAACATGGACACAACACATCCAACACTACATTATTATTATTATTATTATTATTATTATTATTATTATTATTATTATTATTATTATTATTATGATGATGATGATGATGATGATGATGATGATGATGATGATGATGATGATGATGCTCGTTTTAACAAATGGCTATGTACACTTTTGTGAAATAAAGACATTGCCAATGAAGACAGAGCTGAGTGTCAGAGTCATGTTCCATGACTTACTGAGGTAAAAATCCTATGGTGTGACCACTACTGTGGGGCAAGGATGAGAAAAACCTGATTTGATTTTTTCATCACATGTCACCAAAGATGGTCATTTTCTATTGGCTTTTAGACATTTAAGCATGTTTGTTTATTAAGAAGTAAGAAGTTTCTGGTTTAAGAAACTGCATGAATAAAAGGATCTCTTAGATTTTCTAGTAAAACAGTCTGGTATTATACCATAGGTTGTAATATCAAGAGGAATTGCAGGTCAAGGGTATCTGGGGACAGTCACTCAAGGCCTGATTCAGACAAAGAGCCTTAGCTACTGTCTAGTGTCTACCCAGTAATTTTTAATGTGTTTTACACCAATAAAACAGTCTGGTTCTAGAGCTTTTCTGGAAAGCCTCACCACTTCCACCTGGAAAGAAATGTTTGTGCACTAAGCCATTTCAATTAGGGCATACTAACTTTAATACCTTCCTGAAATAATGGTTTGGGTTTTGGGGTTGGTTTTTTATTTTTTATTTTTTTGAAGATTTCTATCTGTAGGTATCAACAGTATTAACTCAGTCATAGAGTTTTAGGGATAAAACCTTACAATAAGCAGGCCTGAGGCAGAGCCCATCAGCCCTGTCCATGTCAGTGCAGCCCAGCAGTCATTCCTCAGCCTCTCTGGCACTGCAGGCAGCACAGATGTCAGCTCAGACTGGCTGTCCCGGGAGCACAGAAGGGGTTTAGCATGGGCACAGAGCCCATCTCACCTGCTCCTGGTACCCTCTAAACATCCTGTGCTGTGGCAGCACGGGCTGTGTTTGCTGGGCAGTTACTGACCAGCCAGGTTAACTCTGCCCCACTGCCCTCTGCTGTGAAATCATTTCTCTGTGGGAGGACAGGGAGGAAGATTCACACCCACTCAAGTCCAACACAGTCCCTTTAAAGCAGTAATGGAACAGTGCGTGCTGAGAACAGGAGTGGCTTTTGCCCAGTGAACAAGTAAGAACAAAATCAAATAGTGGAGAGCGGGTCAATAAGAGAGCAATCAATCTGTCTTAAATCTGGATAAAGCATGGCTCACATAGGAGAAATAATACCTGTGCATGCAGTAGAGTTGTAGATCATAATGAATATGTGCAGTTTTAATCCTGGTATCTCCTGATTCATTAATTCTTGGCTGTATTTTTCAAAGCCTTGTAAATTGCTCTTATAAGTAATATATAAACATGTTTAAGAAATCTTAGCTTAATGGCACTGTATTCTTCATAATGTTTTCACTTTTAAAAAATCTTTGAATTGTAATTTGCATGTTTTTTCTTGTATTCTTGTACATATATGTGTGTTTATAACCTATGAAATAACAAACCAAACAAAGCTTTTCCAAACAAAGCTAGTTTTTGCATACAACTTGTTTGTCTTGGGTTACTTACTCTTTTATCCAACATAAACAGTGCTTTTCAGGATCATATGACCCAAAAAAACTTGCCAGATACCTTTTAGACATCAGATTAGAAAGAACACCTAATTCTGTGATTAAAGTTGACTGTGTTCTATGAAGATAACCTAATGTTCAGTACAGTGTAGAATAAAGTAGTTTAAAAATCTGCCAGGTGTTTAAAAATGAAACAAAACAGAGAAAGGGATCAGATCATATGGCACAAGGAGCAAGAAATAAGGCTTGATTCCAAGGTTGGTATGACAGAATTCTTGACCGGAGAGAGGAAACAGGCTGTGTGCTGTAACTGGGAACTGTGGGGGAGTGAACAGAGATGAGAGAGTGGAGGAGAAAGTGGAGGGAAGAAGATCCTGATCTGACAGCATCGGGAAGCAACACAAGAACTCAGTCTCCCTGCTGACTCCTGGAGCTGTTAAATGATATTGGTGCATCTTACACTTTTGATAATTGTCACTCACTAAGTGTTCTGTTCTTACTCATTCCAGGTCAGCAGCTCAGTGATTCCCCCTGTTATGACAACTCCTTTCCATGCTGCAAGAACCAGGTGGTGGCTGGACCAAAAATGTTCCCTCCATTGGTTGGTCTGGCTGGTGAATATTCCCTTCTTCAGCTGGCCAAGTTGGTGGGTGGCTTTGCTAATTGCTTGGCATGCAACACAAGTCTAAAGAGGCCCTTTGTTTTATTGTGGACAATAATGAAACATTCTCATTGATTAATGCCGATTACTAGTTAATTAATGCTCGTCCACTGTTGTATTTTAATAGAAGTTTGTGATACATAAAGGTTTCTGCTTCTTGGAAAAAAAATAACCCTTTCCTTTCTTTACTATTTCCTGATAAATTAGTACTGAGCATTTTTCTACCTCTTTGATGTTGCTGGGATCACACTGTGTGGCTTTCACTGGGACCACTACATTTCAGGTCAGTTCATACTGTTTTGTCTGATTCTGATATAATACAAATGCTTTCCCTTTTAGTCCTCTCATAAGTTGTTATTTTCCTAGGCCATTGTCTTCTTCCTGCTTGCATTAGGATAGAAATGCTGCATTTTAAGAAATCTACACCTTTCTGCAAGTCTGGCTCATTACAACATTACAATGCATTATTAATTCAGTGCTCAGCAGATTAAGATAAATCACACACTGGGTATTATGAGGAAGCTTCAGGATGTGAGGTGAGGCTGGCACCTCCTTAGGAGGAGTTATGAGGCTGGAGGGGGTTTGACTGCTAGAGATCTTCAAGGAATCTGCCTGGGGCCAAACATGTGATGCTTTCATTAATGACCTCTCTGAAATAAGAAAGAGTTTGCTAATGAAACCGCCTGTTGGAATACAGCTGGGAAACGCTGTTACTGTGCAAGAGAATTGCAGTATGATAAAGAGGAGCTGAATAACCTTGAGGACAGCAAGAGATAAAACAGAAGAAATTCAGCAGCTGAGAGAACAGGTTCATGCACTTCGAGGCTGTTCACGAGAGCTTTCTCCTGTGAGACTGTGGCTGCCACCTAACCCAGTCAAGGTCAGGATCCACTGACATTTCAGTCATTGTTTGTGTAAATAACTGCTGCAGCTTAAATATCAGGGCACTGTTACCAAATAAAAGCTGATGTAAGTTTTACAAGTTATATATTTTCCTGTCTCTCCCACTGGCACAGCCCTCCAGAAACACAAGGCAGCACCAAATAAACACTGAAGAGCACGAGCTTGTTTTACTCTTGATTCATTTGTCCATCCAATTTGAAGGCAAAACCTGAGTCTCTCAGGAAAGTGTGTTAGCCAATAGGATCAAGAATATTCAGTTTCAAGTTTTCTGCATTCTCCCAATATTCTCTGCAAATATTCTCTGCAAATATGCACTGTCCCCCTTGTCTCCTGTAAGCTGCTTCTTCCATTTACCCTGCACTGTGGTGAAACTTATCCAGATAAAAAGTTCTTGCCAGGTCAGTTGACAAATGTTGATATTAGAACCAGACAAGGGATGGAAATATCTTGCAGGCAGAGTGGCACTGCCCCACTGACCTCAGGGATGGGATGAAACTGCCCCAAAGATCCCTGCTCATCATTAATGTGTTGAAAGTCCTGTGCTGCTTATGCTCCTGCTGAATTTGGACGGCAGCCTTTGCACACCAATTTTAATTTAGAAGGAAAGACTGATGAAAATGCCTTTGAGATGTCCATGTAACAGCATCAGTGATAACTCATAGTCACTGCCAACAATAAATACTGTATTGATCCACAAGGATGGGACCCTGGGAACAAAATGCTTCCCGAAAGCTGAGCACTCACTCTTCTGATGTTCTCTCAAATGTCTTCCAGCAGAGTTCCTGCAGTGGCATGTCTCATTATTTATTACAATTGAAAGGCTGCTTCTTCTCCTCATTAAATGTTTTGTGCTGCCCAACAGGTCTCAGGTTTATTGTTGCTTGAAGTTCCCTCGTGGATTTTTTCCCTTTTCAAAGAGTTTCAAAGTAGTCCTTCTTTACTGATCTTTCACAATCACTAAAATGTTGGAAGAGCATACAGACTGTGACAGAAAACAATAAAGTTCAGGCAATTCCCAGCTGAGGGTGATATGGAACTGTATATCCATCACATAGATTTAGGCATTAGAGAGAAAATTAAGCAGCTTGTTGAAGTAGTGGCACTGTGCCTGGGTGTTGGAAAGAAATACAACACTTCCCGTCATTAAATGAGGATTTCATGTTCAGGGTGCTCAAATGTTTCTCATTTTTTCTAAAGCAAAACTTCATTAGCATGTTTGTTTAAGCAGTACAAACTGTCCTGTCCTGGTGGCCACGAGGCTTTGGCTGCAGCTGCCAGTCCCTTCTAATGGGCACTTGGACATCATCTGCATGTGTCTACTTTGTTTTGCACAGAGCAAATAGGATTTTTAAAGGGTCAGATTGCTGACTGGTGAAAAGCAGAAATAGGTTCATAAAACCAGTGGTGGTAGGTACAAAACTGTGTCACTGTTTTAGTTCTTTCATATTTTTAGTTCTTCTATTTTTTTTTTCCACAGCGCTTTATTTCTGCTTAGAGGACATTTTTATTCAAGGGTAGTAAGATTCCAGAAATCAATGTTTGTAATGTAAATTGTGACCTGACTTTAATGTTAGCCTTTATCATTGTCTGCTGAAACATGTGCCTTAAGAAATACTGACTGTGATAAATCCACCTCTACAGTGAAACATACAAAAAAAGAAAACACACAGACAAATAATTATTTATAGAGTCTGGTATGGGACTAGAACAGCAAGAAACTTCAGGAAGAAAACCTTAAAGCTCTGCTATACCAGAACCTGGAAGTCAGAGGCAATGTTACCACAGCCTATGCAGGCAGAGTCTGTGCTCTCTGTAGGCCCATTTGTGGGGTTCACACTGCTCTGGCATCAGCAGCAGCCCTTGAGAAAGCACCACCTTATTAAATAACTTAACTTTTGCTTTGCCTGCCCTTGCAGCTCCTTGAATGGCGGGCTTTGTGCGTGACTGGAAACATCCAACTCAGTGCAAGCACCTGTGTCAGGGAGCACCTTCCGTATTGGCGTTGTCCCTGGAGCTCTGGGCTTGGTGGTTTTCTGAAGCCTAGCCCTAGGTGTAACCCTAACCCCAGCCCTAGTCTGAGAGTGAGCTGCCCGCACTGAAGGGGGGCAAGCCGGAGCCCGAGCAGAAAGAAGAGCAGGGAGCAAGGTTTGGGCAATGTCGCACTCCCCTCGGCATGCCTGTTGCCTTGGCAGTGTCCGGGGAGCTCTGGGCTTGGTGGTTTTCTGAAGCCTAGCCCTAGGTGTACCCCTAACCCCAGCCCTAGTCTGAGAGTGAGCTGCCCGCACTGCAGGGCCAAGCGCTGAGCCCACCCTGCCAGAACGTTCTGGAAGGAGGAAGGGCCCAGCGCCCTCAGGATGCTCAGCTGCACCTCGGTGTCGCTCCGAAAGGAAGCGCAGTGGTGAGAAAGATGCCTGGGGCAGGTATTGCTTCGAGGGATGTTGTTGACCTCGGACGATGGAGCCGCGCTGATTTCAGAGGAGAGAAGGCAGCTGCACCACCCGGGGAAGTTGCTGGTAGGTGATGAGGATGAATTACGTGGGAGGTGAAATCAATGCTAATTCCCAGAGGGGAGCGTTCTGCTTTTAAATGTTGTCACTGCGCTTGTAGCCAGGATTTGCCGTGTGCAGGGGGCGAGGGGCAGCGGGCTGCGTGAGGGAGGCTCCGGGCACACCGGGCTGGGGCCGCGAGGTGGAGCCGCGGCAGCGCTTCTGCCTCCGGCTCCTGCCTTTAATTCCCCGGGGTTTTGGTTTGGTTGGTTTTGTTGTTTTTGGGTTGGTGTTTTTTTTTGTTTGTTTGTTTTGGTTTTTTTGTTTTTTGTTTTTTTTTTTTTCCCCTGGAGCTGTAAGCAAGCTGCTCTGGGAGGGATTGACAACGCAAGTGCTTCATTTCCTCCAAGCGATGAAAAGCCCTGGCTCGCAGCTTCAAAGCAAGGCTTTCCTGTGTTGTTTGTCCTTCCACAAGGGCGTGGGAATAGCAGCGTGCCCAGGGTGGCTTTTGGATTATCCTAAATTTGTCTGGTGGTAATACCCGGGGGAAAAGCATTTCCCGGAGGACAAAAGAACCATCCTGTTTACTTCTAATTCTTGAACAGGCTTCGGAGAGAAGAAAGGTGTGGAAGGGGAGGTTCTTCCCCTTACTCCCCGAACTGGTTTGTTTCTCCCAAGAAAGCAAAGAAACTCTCGGTGCACAGTGTGACTGAATGGTTCAGCCTAAGCAGGAAGCCTACAGGGAATCTGGCTTCATTCAGCCTGCCAAGGACACTAAACCCAAAGATTTTAGTCCTTCTCCTCTTCATTAATGTAGCAGTGACCTAAAAGGCAAAATAATATGCCTTAGTCTTTGTGAGGGAACTTGCTCCCCAGTGTAGTAACTGAAGTTACTGCGCTGAAGTACAACAACTTCAGGGCTGAGTGATAGGGCTGGGAAGGAGGGTGTGAGGAGTTCTTCCAAGCCTGGCAGGAGTAACTGGTCTAAAGTGAGAATAGATTAAAAAAAAAAAAGAAGTCTTCTGTTACGACTGTCAGAGGAACACCTAGAGCAGACTTCTGATGTGAGGAGAATGTCCAAAACTGCAGCTGGCTAATAATGTCCTGTCAATTTTTGAAAATAATCTGAGTTGATGCATCTAAACCAAGTTTCCTGGATCTCTAGAGAATCTTACTTCAACTCTAAAGCCTTATTTCAAGAATTAACTCAACATTTCAAAACAAGCTGTTGGAGTATCAGTGGTGCTGCAATTTGCCATCTGCTGTTTTTCTAATTCTAGCTTATTCTCAGATATATTTGGCTCATTTTCACAAAAGTATGTTCTAGGATTTGCATGTTCTGGCACTACATGATCCTCTTGGGTTTATTCATGGGTTGTGTGGGTACCCAGAGATGGGGTCTCAGAACTGAAAAGGTTTCTGACGTCTGTTCTTAACCTTCCCTTTTTTCAAATTTTAGAAATTGCTTTAAATAAAACATGTGTTATTATTCTGAAAGGGAAGTGAGATGATGATCAGTCATTGTAGTCTCTGCTTGATTTGGTGCAGTTTTAGGTGATTTGACTTCCAGAAAAAGCACTCTGCTATTGCTAACACAGTGCTCTAAATAAAAGATATGCTCGGGGTTTTCTTTCTCTCTCTTTTTTTAGATGTTGTTGCTGTTATAAAAGCATGAACTTCCTAACTGATGGGCAGATTTGCAAAATGTGTGAGGGCTTAGCAAGGTTAACATTCCAGAGGAATAACAATACAGAGCATGTCTTGATTCTGGTTAACCTAGCAGTTGTCAAGGGCTGGGCCTTCTCTGCATTCCAGGCTAATTATTTCCTGTACTTCTGGGACATTTGCAAATACCATCTTTTAAGTTTGTTTTCCAGTTACTGTATCCAGTTATGTATAGGCTTATGTTCTAATCGTGGCACTGAAGCTTCACACAAAGAATAGGGATGTTTGGATCAGGGTTCTTCCCTGGTGTGTTTTTTTCCGGTCCTTTGGCACCTGAGCCCAGGTGACTCCTGTCCCTCTCTTCTGGATCACCTACTCCTAGTGTAACTTAATTCCATCACAGCATTACCTGCACTTTACTAGAGAGAGCTTCGTGAAATGCTGCATGAAGGACATGCTTTTATTCTTTTATGGGCAGAACACCTAATCCTGTTTCCAGTCACACAGCTAATGTACTTTGGGCTGCCTGGGAAGTGAATCACAGCCATAAGAGAGCCGGGGAAGGAGCTGTGTTTTGACTGTTGCACTATTAAACACTAGGTGCATTATATGGGAATGCTATTAATAGTTAAAAAGCAATTTAAGAGTAAACTCTGTTGTACAATGAAGCAAAACAAACATGTTTTCTTCATCCTCTTTGTAAAACCAAAGCTGGCTATCTGGAGATGTCTGAAATGAGCCGGTATTAGCAACTTTCTTGAAGAAAAATTAAATGTGGGGTAACTAATAGAATTTATTGAAACTTGGGGAATTATAATGCATGTTTCCAAGCACAGTAAGCTGTAATATTCCATAAGAGAGCACTAAAATCATTTGACTGTTACAGGCTTGTGTGATAGATGTACATGAGGAGTGCACTTCTTGTCTTGCTGCAAAGCCATAGCTGACAGTACCTGCAAACCCAGACCTTTTCACACCCAAAAGGTCAACTATTAGCTTTATTTGTAAGGCAGCACCTGAGATGGCCGTGTAATTTATATCCACCCACAGGCAGGGGGAGCTTGTTTTCCTCATGGTAGTACATGAGGAAGTGACCAGGTTCCAGAGCAGTCCTGTCTGCCCAGTTCCACAGAAGCTGAGCTTTTCACTGCTGTGGCTTCTGTTGCTGCTCATCACCACACTGTCTCACCCTCTCCTCTGCCTTGACTCCAGTGCATGGTCAACTCAGAGCTGAACTGTCTGCTAGGAACCCTGCTGAGCTGGCTCCTTGTTGGGTTAGACAGGTGCCAGCTCTAGGAAAGGAGCTGCATGCACAGCCTGAAGTAGGGAGTTCCTGCATTCAGCCATGTGTGTCTGCCCTAGACCTCGTTCTCTGAACAAGGCATAATCAGACTAAAATGGAAGAGAGGTGACTGAGGTGGTCAGTCAGAGATGCCTTCTGACTGTCCTCTAACAGACCCAGAGGCATCAGATGGTAGAAGGCTGGGAGAAAGAAATGGAACTAAGGAGGAAAACCAAGCTGTGCATGTTCCTCAGCTCATTTGTCACGGTTTGGGGCTTGTCTACCTTCCAGGTTGCGTTAACAATTCCTTGTTTTTCTGGGATTTTCAGTCAAGGCTGTAGGACACCAGAGCACTGCCTTTGACTCGGGAACTCTGCCTACCCTAAATCTCTGGGGGCTGAAAGAATATTTTGGAGAAAGAAAACCTTTGTGGTGTGCTCCATACGTGCTCTCTCTGGGTTATTTGCTGTTGGCTGCTGCAGAGGAGAGCTACTAAGTCAAACAAAGGCTTGTTCAGACCCAGTGTATTAAACACTTAGTGGGCTCAGGGAAGGAGTCAGACTCCCAGGAGCTCCTCTGCCCTGCTCAGACAGTCTCCTGCAGTAGGCTGGTTGTGTGCAGGAATAATGCAACTGCTGGGCTTTAATCCTTTCAAGTGCTGAGTGTGCTTTGTCCTGGGATAGGTAACCTCTGTACTTCAGGCAGCTCAAGTAAAGCAGGTGGCGGTGGGTGCGACAAAGGAAGCAAACCTTGGCTACAAGAAGGAAATGGATTCAGTATGTGCCTTTTCCCCCACCTCCCTTACAACATTCCTCCTTTTTTTGAGGTTCGTATGTAACACAGTTCCTGTGCTCTATATATGGACGTGCACAGGCGTGTATGTGACCTCTGTGGGGTCACATAAAACATAATTTTGAAGTGTGCATCTTAGTACATCTCAGAACCCAAAAGGAACGGTGCAAAACCGAAGGAATTTGAGAGACATGAGGATAGGAGCCTGCCAAATGCTGCTCAATTGTGCTCTTTGGCAGGGTGATTTCTTTAGATGTTGACTTGTCAGCAGCTATTTTGAAAGGAGTCAGGATTTTGGTTAGCAAATGCAAGGAGACCTAATACTTACAGTCAGCAGAAGGTTTTCAGTGTCAGGCTACTGAGGAGCAAAGACTTCAGTGCTATTTATATTCCTTTTCAACTATGAATTTTCAAGCAGTTTGCATCATTTAAGGCCAAGTATTGACAGATGTTGAATGTTTTCAACCAGCAGTAAAGTCACAAGGATGTGAGGTTAAATCCCACATAATGAGCTAAGCTCATAAGGTCAGCCCTATCCCAATTATTTGAAGAAATTTTACTGAAACACAATCATGCTACTTTAGTCCTCATCTTCTCCCATATTTTTTAAAAAGACTGCTACCTGAGCAGAGAAAATCTGTGCAGGTGTTAGGCAAAGGAAAATGGCTATTAAAGAGTGGTTATTGTTGTGTTGTCTTGGACACCAGTATGGTCTGGATTAGCATAGTTGTGTTGTGATTAATGGCCTTATCAAAACTCAGAAAAATTCCAGAATTTACACAAAGGAATGCAGTATCTGCTACCAGCACAGAACTTACTAATGAGGCAAAGCATGAAGCCGTTTGATGTCATTAATAAAATCTATCATGGGATGCAGGAAAATATTTGCAATTGCATCAGTCCTTGAGAAAATGGCAGACAACTGGGGTGATGGAAAAGATAATACATTAAAGAAAAATTAACATATCTTTGGGGATCTTCTTAGCAGGAGGTGAAGGGAAGCTTTTATTCATTAAGTGAAACTGCAGTTGTCTGAAAGCATGGAGAACATCATGGATGGAAATCTTCACTATTAGAGCAAGCATTCTTTAAGTGGAGCCCCTTACAGGTGCCTGGGTGTTTTATGTAACCAGTGCTGTTTCTTCAGGTGGACATTTCAGCTGCAGTTGTATTTTACCTTTGTGCCAGTGAATGAGTCCTTCTGGAGAATGCACCCACTGTTCCTCATGTATTTCAGCTAATGATAGCTATGAAAATGCAGTGAGTGCTGAGGTTCTTAGTTTTACCTAAGTCATACCAGAAACCATCGTAAATTTTCAGAACCTGGAGCTACTGTATTCTTCTGTTGTGGAGGCCAGTGGGCCTACAGAACAAGGGACAAAGGGAGTCCACTGATGGGACAGTCCCTAAGTTCCTCCCCAGGTTAGGGAGACAGAAAAGGCTTCCCCCAGGATGCTTTGTTTAGTTATGTTATTGTACCCCAGTTCTGCTTCCCCGGCTGGCCTGTTGGCCTCCCTGCCCCTTTATACTTAATATGTCCATGCCCTGAAGGTTCTCTCTCCCCTGCCTCCCCCTTACTCCCACCCACTCCCTCAAGGTTTCCCCATTGATTCCCATACCCTGGCCCCACCTGTGTACCGCCCCCGTGCCCTCAGACCATTGGTCTCTGTTGCTCGTTCTGCTCCAGTACATAAACCTGGACCCTCCTATCTTACTTGTCTTTGTCCCTGGACCCCTTCACATGTGTGGCTGGAATAAACCTTGTAAAGCTTTTGATGGGATACTGTTCCTTTTTGGACCAGGGTGAAAGAGCAGAGGAGGCTGCTGTTCTGCTAAAGTTCTTTATTTCATAGTCTCGTAGTTTTCCGAAGGCAGAGTTCAAAGGGGGTACACGATAAGGCCAAGCAGCAACAGCAGCAGCAGCAGCCAAACAGCAGGCAGAGAACATCTGCTTCTTCTAATTGCAATTACTTAATTAATTTTCTTACAGAAGTAGGGATTATATTTGTTAATTGACCAATAAGATTAACACATGATTCTAGTTTTTCTTTTCTTAACCTATCCCGGTCTAATTATAATAGTCGGAAATCTTACACAAGCATTACATAGGCATTGCACAGATTTTTGTATATAATTTCTATCAGCTCTTATTGTTTATGTGAACACTCTAGCTAAAAAATGTGAACAGTATACTTCTATCTGTGTTGTGTCTAAAGTAAAGAAATTCTGTGAAAAGGTAACACTGCGGCAGTAAAATCTGTGTTTAAGGTCTCTGCTGCAGCTTTTCAATGTTTAAAGCACTTAGCATATATTTCTATTAAAAGTTAAAAATCTGTTTTTCTATTTCACTTTGGTGTGACTTCATGTATCTCAGCTCATGCAAAGGTTTTAATTCAATCCCTGTGCTTTGGCTTTCCTCTGGGCCTGAGTCCAGAGGGGCTTTCACTACAACAAAACCTCCCCGTGGAACTCCATACGAAGACCCTTCTCACCTCTTTGTCATCGACTTGTCGTTCAAGCTCTCTGGGGTGTGTGTTTGTGACTGTGAGTGTGTTGTGTGTCTGCACTGCCGAGCGGCTTTGTTTTGAAGATGCTTCCAGAAGATCGTGGCACCTCCCCAGCCGCCCAGCCGCCGCAACATTCTCTTGCCTAAATTCTTGCCTGGCTTTGCCTTTCCTTGAGCACTGAAATATGCAAGCCATGTGGCCTGTTCATTCTGTGTTGGCTTCATCCCCTTAAGAGACAGGCATGCTTTTATCATTGTACACTCCTGTAAAAGAGAAGCCAGTAGGCTTCAAGTCACCAGATCAAGTCATGAGGATGCAAGCACTGCACCAAGAAATAGCCTAAGAGCTTGTCTGGAAGGTGGCTAATTTTGTATCCCTCTCCTTTACAATTCAGAGGAGCAGCTGAGGGAGCTGGGGTTACTTAGTCTGGAGGAAAGGAGGCTCAGGGGAGACCTTAGCACCCACTACAAGAGGATGTAGCCCGATGGGGTCAATCTCTTCTCCCAGGTAATAAGTGACAGGATGAGAGGAAATGGCCTCAAGGTGTTCCAGGATGAGAGGAAATGGCCTCAAGGTGTTTCAGGGAAAGTTCAGGTTGGATATTAGGGAAAATCTCTTCAACAAAAAGGTTGTCAGGCATTGCAACAGGCTGCCCAGGGATAGTGGTGGAATCACCATCCCTGGAAGTGCTCAAAAAACATGTGGATGTGCAGCTGGTGAACATGGCAGTGCTGGATTAACCATTGGACCTGATCAACTTTGAGGTCTTTTTCACCCTTAATTGTTCTATGATGGTACACAATCACTGGCCAAATAAGTTGTGCCCAAACTCTAAGAGAAGGAATCTCATGCTGCCACTGGCATTTGGTCGCTTGAAATCTGTCACAAAACAGAGAGGCAGAGCTTGCAGAAAATTGCAGAGGTGAAAGAAGCAGGCAGGTCTGCAGTATGCAGATATCTACAGATTTTTAACCACCCAACATTGGTACAAAACACCAAGCATGAACAAAATTCCAGGATTCCCTGTGAGAGATTCCTGCTTTTGCCCAAGTTCTGAGTAAACTGCTCACCATCTGTGTTAGTGATGCTGACAGTGATGGTCACCAGGCACTGGAGGAAATTTCAGTCTCATAGTTCTGAGTATTGATGAGATCATCTTGATCAGAGGAGGAGCAAAGGCCAAATTCCAGTTTTTCTTCTGTCAGCAAACTGGAGATATTCTGTCCTTCTTAAAACTCTAAACTGGCACCTAAACATCTAGTTCTTATTAATGAGGAGATATTTTCGTTGCTGTGGCTAAATGACTTAAAATAATTGAGAGCTCACTAGGCACATGGCCAAAGCTCTGAGCTAGAAAAATCAAATCATTTATGGATTTTTTTCATTATTCAGCCTACTTGAGCCACCTACTGATGCAAGGCCTGGAGGTCACAGGTTGTCATAAAGCTGAATGTGAGATTATTTTAAATGAATCTCATTGAGTTGGCTTAGATCCATATAAGACTGAGGTATATTCATTTACCACACCTGAGCTCATCTTTTTATGGGGCTTTCTCAGCTCTCTTTTTTTCTGCTTTCAAATTTTTGTCACTCTGAACCATGCAGTTGTAGAGGACTTGCAAAGGACCACTCAATGAGTTGTATTTTGAACAAGAAGCCTCCAAACTTGGTAGCAGTCAAGGGTGCTCTCTCAGGGTGTTGGCAACATCTGTTGCTTACTTCTTGAAATGTTTCTTCTGCTGTGACCTGTTCACTGACTTCCAAGATGCTTGCCAGAAAAAAAAAACCAAACCTGCCAGATGCTTTTAAGATCCTGAAAAATGCACAGGAACTGCCTGCGACAGGATTTATTTCACTGCATGTCTGAAGGAGGAACATCTGTCTGATGACAACTGTGTGCCTCCAGGCAGTGAAATGAAGTCTTGCACCTGCGTTATTCTGGCTTGGGAAGATCTCTGCAGTCAGGAGCTGGTTCTAGCTGGGGTGGTGAGTGATACCAAGGTTGCTTCAACTCTTCCACTGCTACCATTAGCACCAGGAGCAGCAGAGGATGGGAGCTGTGTGCTGACCTGAAAAGGAAATGCATGGATGTTCTCAACTGATTCACTTGCTCTGCCATAAGTGTGGGTTTAGTGCTTTTTTTTAGCATGGCACCGTTCTTGGGCGCCGTTAAACACAGCGCATATGCCTGTCAGCAGAATTCTAGTTCGTTCCCTTTCAATCCTCCTGATTATTTTTCAGGAGGTTATTAAAAAAAAAATCTGAAAGGAAAACACACCTGCTAGGTGAAGACAGATTATTCAAGTGTCAGGAGAAAACCTCCTCCATATGCGCTGTAATAAGAGCAGAGAGTCTTAAAATAGACTTCCGTGACTTGCATAATAATTGGGACACAATTTACTGTGGAGACAGCATCAATGTAACTAAGGAAACTTTCCTGTCTGATGGTGGAGGATGAGGAAATGGTATATCAAAGTGCTTCAATCACTGCTTTAAAACTATAATCTGTGTCAGTCAGATTGAGAACACATTGTGTTCTTCTGCACCATCTGCCCAACAATCAATTGAACTTTGTCTGAAAGTGATGGAAAAGCAGCCCTCAGTAAATTTAGAATATGACATTTATCACATTTAATACCTACTGAAGAAAATGTCTGTTAATAAAAGGGTGCACTAAAATAATAATGGAGAATTTCTTTGGGTTTCTGTCTTCATTTTTGCATAAAACTGTCAATGAAATGCTGCCATCTTGCTTGTCAATGTGTAATTGTCTTTTAATGGTTGGCTGCTAAGTAACAATTTTTTCCCATTTACTGGTTTCAAAGACAAAATCTTTTGATAAGACTTTCCCAGCCTGAAGGAAGTGAAACTGTTTCACTGTCTTTAATTGTAGATGTATCTTAGATGCATCCTTGCTAAGGTGGACCTCTCGTATCCCATCCAGCTCCACCCTACGCTATGCACAGGTGGCCTTTGCTTAGGTTCACCATGGTGAATTAATTGTGTGTTGCCTGATGGTGAGTGCAGGTTCATACAGGGACCTCGGTCATTACCATATCATACTGCCAAAACCTGATTAATTCCCAGTGTCAGGGAATGGTGAGGGAGCAGCCCGAGGTGATTTTGCATTTGTCAGCTAAGGCTGTCTTGCAAAGAGTTCAGCTTGCCTGAAACCTTCCTTGTGAAGCAGTAGCACAGCACAGATGGTTCTTGTGGATGGAAGAGAAGGGAAAGCAGGGCCATGTCCTGTCTCTCACCTTTCTGAAGATTGGTGTGGTGACATCCTCTTTATGACAAAAGGCAGATGTATACATTGCTCTGGACTCTGAATGCCAGTCAGGAATTAAAAAAGGCATTGACATTGTTTATGTGTTGATGCCATCCTGGGCTTAACTGAGTGACTGAGTGTTTGGTTGGTTTGGGATTTTTTTTTCCATTTTATTTCAGAGGATACGTTAAAAATATTTTCTGTAAGCTAGTTTTTCTTTGGCAGTTTCAGAAATGAAACTGAGTCTTGATGGCTAGGATCGGATCCCCTTAGATACATAAACACAAAATCACATTCTAGGGGGCAGGGAGGTTGTGCTGTTCTATCCCATTATTGTGTGCAAGGAAGGTGTTTCAAAGACTTTTTGCATCAACATTTACAGAAGAGAAGTAAAATTTATTTTCTAAAATCTTAATAAGATGACAACACTAACCAGTCAAATCCTGAAATTATTTTATTGAGACTGTGGACGAATGTTCCATGTGGTGATCAGTGCATTTACAAATCATTGACCAAGACTAGCAGAGTGCAAGTCACAGAAGCCTGTGCTGAGCACACAAATGTTAACTGGAGTTACTGAAGTGTTCCTCTGCACAGTGAAATATTTTCTGTTAGACAAAAATCCCTTTGCACTTCTTGCTTGTGTTACAGGTCCTCTCCATATCACAGTGAGTTCACAATATGGAAAAAAAGACAGTCTTTTTTTTTTGTCCTGTGAACCTGACATTCGTAGCAGTCTTGTTTTGCCAGTGATGCCTGTCAAAAATGAACTGTAAAGGGAAGGGCAAGGGGGTAGTCTTAAATATTGAAAGGCATCTAACTTGAGTGAAATCTAATCTGAGTGACATGTTCATCTTCCTATTTCTTTTAAATTAAGAGGGTAAAGATTCTCTTGCAAATGAAGAAAACTGAATTAAGCTATGCTGGTTTGTCAGCCAGGGTCAGTCCTTACTGTGTGCCTGAGACTAGTGCAAGGAATGAAGAGCTGGATATTCTATATTCTTTAGACCTGTTCTGTGCTCAAAACACAAGTATTCTCTGGTGCAGACAAAAGTAAAAATGACTGCATTGTTGCCGGAATGTGTAGAATACCAAATACAGTAAAAGACAGGAGAAGCTCCTTTTCATTTTTTAACTTAAATGTTAAACTTCTAAAGTTCTCCAAGTTCTCATTTTTTTCACTTGAGGGGGAATAATAGCCATGGAAGGTGTACATTTGCGTCACAAAAGAAAGATTGAAATCATAACTCTCCTACTTTTTATGTACTATCTATGATGTGAAAGGCGTGCTCTGAAAGGGCATTTCACTAAAATAGGCTCTTGGTGTTTCTGAGCAACCTCAGGTTTAACAATATTGCAGTTCTCTATCAGACAATCCTATTAGTCCGCAATGAGAAAACTTTCTCCTTCCAGCTGTAACTAGGAGAGAAAAGTAGCAGTGTTTCCAGCCAGTGCACATGGATTTCATGTTTACATGTGGTTAGTGGAAACTGCTCTCTGGGAAAGAGAAGTGCTCACCTTTTTGCACTATCTCATAACCAGTGGGGGGCAAACATGTCCTGGACAGTACTTTGGCAGCTCAGTGATTGCAGAATCTGCTTCTTCGTACTTTGCCTGTCAGCTAACTGTGTCTGAAATGGTTTTTCTTTAACAGATGCAATAAAATTTACTGTCCATTAAGTTTCTTTATGAATGAGCTCTGCTTCCCTCCAAGAAAAACGTGTAAATATACACCCCCTAATTTACAGCTTTGCCAAATCTTTTGTGTTCCAACCCAGCCAGCTTTGACCAGTTAAGGAAATTGTTGGTTTCTGATGCAGATTCATTCAAAGACAGCAGTCTAGTTAAATGCAAAGGCAAAGCCCAGCAGCAGTGATGCATGAATTAGTGGTGTTAAGCTTCCTTTAGCCTCCATCTGTGTTCTCTTTCAGCTCTGCTAGATATTTATCTAGCAGGAAGGAAAAAAGAAATAAAGCAGCTTCTGGCAGTGGCATCTAGCACTATTTCAGTTGGGGTTCTAGATTTCTCCTGCCAGTAACAGAAGTTACAAGTGACATTTGTGGCAAACTCAGTGGTTCTCCCACCTATGAATTAAAATAGAGAGATAATTGCAGTTACAGAGTTTGAGAGGTTTTCTCTGGTTTTATTATTTGACTTCACTTGACATAGTATTTTACTACAGTTAGGTTTAATCTGATTTAGCTGTCTAACAAACTCATTAAAACTTGCAAAGCATTGCAGGAATTCTTAATGATGATGGTGGAGAAAATGGACAATGGGAATGAGAGAGAGGAGGACTTCAAGGGAAAATCCTCATCTTTTTGGAGGACAACTAAAAACAGAATCTCTAAGCAGATTTTTTTTTTTTTGCTAATTCTAAAACTTTAGATTTTTGATGTCATAACACTCTTTTCTAGAAAAAATTACCTAACATTTAATAATACTACTGTAGCATATATTAATCTGGATTATCATTCCTATAATAAGTGGAATACAGTCAAAGATTTATTTATGTACAAAATAGTCAAATTCATGGTCTCTTATATACATGAGGCTGCAGAACCTTCCACGGTAGGTGACAGGAAAACCTTCACTGTTAACATGAGAACTAAAAAAAAAGTATAAAATAAATTCTGACAGCACCTCCTCCTCCCCCCTTCCCCAGAGATGTGTTACCCTTTTGGTAACACAGCGTTTCTGCACAGGTGGCAGCTGAGGCTGGACCATGAGCAGGCCACTCATCGCTGTTCTTTGGGAGTGCTCTCAGCTCGTGTTGGAATGCTTGGGAGTGTAATTGGGCTGAATTTCTCTCTGTGCTCTCTGCAATCCAGTGTGTTTCATCTGATGTTATTCCCAGCCCTCCATGAAAGCTCACAGAGGGGGAACATGTCCACTGGCTAAAGTGCACTCAGGTTAACACAGTTCTGTCAGCCTCAGGAGCTGCTGTTAAAGTCTTACCCTCTCTGCCTGGTATTTCGTATTTTTTGAGGACTACGTGCCTAGTGGCATTGATGGGTTCTGTGTATTTTCCCACTGCACCATCAAACTTCACTGTTCCCTAAATTCTACTTTAAACCTGGGGAACCTTTGCACTTTTATTTTTTTCAATTTCTTCCTGCTTTATGGAGGAACACCTGCTGTCCCAGGAGACCCCTTCTGTGGATTGGTGTGGCTGTGTTGTTGTAAGAGAATCCATAATTCAGCTCCTTGTCCAATAAACAAAGCAAGGTGTGTTCAACTTGGTAATGTTGTCCAACAGGGAAAGAACTTTTTATCTGATCTGGTATGAAAGATTCTCTCTTTTTAGTTCATGAAGAGGGATATGAACCATGTGACGTCATATGTCTTGATTTAGGGTATTTATTGAATCTGGCTTAAAGGTTGAAAGTAAATGTTTCAGTTATTTTCTAAAAGCTTAGGTTTTGAGCTACAGGAAAGTCTGAGAGTTTTCCCCCTTTCTGTCTGTGTTGCTTAGTTTTGTTTTTAAAAGCATGACAGATTTACTACAGTTTCAAAAAGTCCTGTTCATATCCTACAGACAGATTCTAAGATTTTTTTTTTTCTAAATTAGCCTACAGATTCTTTCTTTTTTTACTGGATGGCATGAATGTTTTTTGACTGGTTTCTTTTTATTTCACTCTAAGAATGTCAAGAATTTAGAGTAACACAGCATTAAAAGTACCACATCATTAGAATGAACTCTAAGTTACAATGGTAATCAAATAATATATTGATTTTTTTTTACTTCACATAAAACCACTTTTTTCCACAAAAAAAAGGCCTTTCTGTGGAACAGCTTGGAGGAGAGGGGAAACATACTTAGTTTTTAGGCAATGGCTTTAAAGTACGATTAAAGACTAATGCTTTTCATCATTGTTGAAAGGGAAGAAATGAGTATTTCTCAACGACTTATTAATTTTATTTGTGCTGATGTTGCCTAAAGGTAATGATTTTTAAGGAAATAATGTAATTGTTTTAGTCATATTTGTCTCTCTACATTTTTTTTAAAACCTGATTTGTGTAAATTGGTATCTTCTTTATGGTAGACATGGATTCATTTGAAATATTTTCTCCCTATTGTACAAAGTAGTAATATTCTCTAGCCTTTGACCAAGAACTGATGTTTTGTCTCTCTGTGCCGATGGTGGAGATAAAATTTGGATCTTTGAACCAGTGGAAGCCATTTTGCTGCACATTCCTTCCCTGCAGAAAAGAAAGAATCTTCTTTCTTGCTGCTGGATTGATGTGTGCTGCCTCATTTAAACAAAACAAAATAATGAAGCAGTGCTGGCATTGCAGAGATATTCCTGAGCTCTTTGAGCAGGCACAGTGGAGTGGAAAACGTGCTTTAATGAAGGAAGCAAGCAGCCCTTTACTCCTCCTTTTGTGTTTGTCACAGCCATTAAGTTATTTTACTTTAAGAAAATAATGAAAACAACAAACACCTACCCACAAAATCAAGGCCATTTATTTCCTATAACTCTCAATAACAAAAAAGTAACAAAGAAAAAAATTATAAAAATGAGTCCAGGATTTGGCTCAGTTTTTAAAACAGTTTTCTTAGAGGCTCGGCATTTATTTTGCCCTTGAAGGTTTCAGGACACTGAACTTCTCTGTTCAGGCCTTGTAAAAAGGACCTGGAAATGGAACTTTCACGGTGGTACATTATATCAGTTTGACTTTTCTGAAAAATAGAAGAAATCTAAGCTGCTACAAGTGTCAGAGAATCATTGCCTATTTCACAGTTCTTCTCTTTGCCACAAACTGGCCATAAAACGTGTTCCCAAACAGGTGTCCTATTTCCAAACACTGAACTCACCTTACTGCCATACGCTGAGGGTTTCAAATGCCGTTTGATTATCAGAATGTGTCAGAGTGCACTTACAAGCATGAAAACTTCTACTGACAGAAATGTGAAATAATGAGCTTGTGTTCAGAGTTTGCACAGCAAACAGGAGGTCCTGTTTTAATGCAAATCCCAATGGAAATAACTCCCAAATTATGCCTACCTGTTACTCCTATAATGAAAAATGGCAACTGGAATTAGCACTGCTCTTAAGAGCTAGCAGTGTGTTTACAGCCTGGCATCACTGAGTTCTGCAGGTATTTCACAGATATATTATTTGACTGATGAGTCATCCTCAGAACACAGCATTGCAATGAAATAATGCTTGGCATGTGATACATAAATCTAAGTTAAAACTGGTGGAAATTGCTTGAGCTGGGGGAAGAATTATATTGAAACCTATTTGGGTTTGGTTTTTTTTTTAACAAGTCTTTTACAGCAGGAAGCAAAATAAATGAATATCACCAGGAAATAAACATCAGATTAGATGTTTCTCTTTAGTACTCCCAGTGGTCCTTCCCTTGAGGGTAAAAACCAAAGCATAGAGTTGGATCTTGTGCCACAGGTGAACACTTAATACTAAATGTATAATTTTTATTATACTTCGTTTTTTTCCCTTTGCTTACAGGTTGAGTTGTTTTCCTATCTTTTCCCCAAAACTTCCACCTTCAGTCTAGCCTTTGCTCTTTAAATTTCACTGCAGAAGGTTAAAATGTTTTTATGGGTTGCTTACCATACAAATCAGTAAGTAAATCTTGGTTCTGTATCATTTTTTCTGACTTCACCTGAGAAGTCCAGATGCAGGAGGAGAACCCACCAAAAACTGACATCAATTCTCACAGCAAAAACTTCTGCTTCTTAAGTATTTGCAGTGGAACCTTTCTAACATTCTGGTGAAAGAAACAGAAGCACGTTGAGGCAGGCCCTGTGGAGGAAAGCGTGAGGTTGCTGTAAATAACCTTAGGCCTTGGGCAGAATTTCTGCTGCTAAAATAACAGTATTATTTACAATCTACTGAGAAACAGTGTCTAGTGTGATTTCCACACTTTACAGATGGTCTATATTGCACTTTTTTATCAACAGCTAGGTAGAAACATCATCCAAGTGATGTTTAGTGAAATCTGTGATTAGCACAGTGCTGTTCAGAGATGTCAGGCTGCAGTTGCCTGAAGATGTATGTCAGCTACACTATTCTGTTGATGGCTGAAGATTTAATCTCTTCCACTTGGAATGTTTTTGGCAAGAAGCCAGTGGAATGTAATCCTATGGAGAAAATTATCTAACAAAACCAAGGCTCTAAAACTGGGTAGTTGAAAATATGCAACGGAGATGTTCCGAGGAGGAAGAGGCATGGCACAATTTAAACAGATTGCACCTTGCTCTTAAAATTAACTTAAACTCTTGTAACTTTTTTGAACTGTGTACGTTCAAGCAACAGCAGCCCTCAGAGTGCCTGGATGCCATGTCAGTGGCTGAAAAATAATGACTGATATATCCTCCAAGACTTCATGATAATGAAAGCCAGGCTGTACTCCAAAACCTGCCATTTAATTTGTTAAAGCTGTAGCAACCTGAGGAACTGAACCAATGTCTCTTATGTGGACTATTTTGAGGTAACTAAAAAAAATTAGAGTTTTAAAAAAATCTCTGAAACTCCTATACCTTGCTGTTTTAGGCTGATGCTTCTGGATCCCATCTTCTGATTAGTACTACACACTGCATAAATTAAGACTTCTTAATATCTTTTATTCGTGAAATTTCCACAGTAAAGCCACCCTGCAGTTGACTTTATCATTTAGATACGTGATGTTTAGTAATAGCAAGAATTCCAAATGTTTATTGAGCTCACACAGTCTATTCCAGGCTCCAGGACCCAGTTGTGTTTTTAAGGAGGTTTTCTGTGGGGCAGAAGAGCCTATTCCAGGTATTATAATGCAAATAGCATAAAGAACAGGAAGGTAAACTGGAATATCTACACAGGGCAATTCAGCTGCTTGTTTCTTTAGATGAACTTGAAGTATTGCTGACTGGTGGTAGTTTATTCTGTGAATGAACATGCTGTGTGTTGAATTTTAGAGAGGCAAATAGAAATTCATGCCCTTTCCTGTCTTTAACTGTATAAAAGTAGGTGATTTTATAAAAAGGAATTGTTTTCTTAGTGTGCAGGCTATTTAAGACAAACAAAGAAATAAACAACTTGATATTTTTCTGACATCCGGAATGAATCTGGCAATGAACAAACCGGTAGCATTAATGACAATGTGAGTCCTGTTTATTTCTGAACTTGACTAGAAAAGACAATACAAGGAAGGGTGAAACCACTTCAGCACATTATAAAAAAGTTCTCACTTGTGGTCCTCCTGTCAAAAAAGCCTTGGCATTTTTGTAATCTTTTCATGTGATCATTAGAGTGAAAGCTGTGGGTTAGTGGACTGCTAGGTGCCTGTTAGAAAATGCTTTTTGTAGCTTTGCTTTGGCCTAAAGAAGCCGTGGATTTTGTGTGTGTGTGTGTGTTGCTGATAAAAATTCAAGCTGTAAATTAAGCTGTACATAACGTTTCAGCTTGAGCCCAGACCTGGCTGTAAGTGAAGCCAGCTTCTAGACTGGAAATCCTCCAAATTACAGAACGGCATTTTTCTACCTCTTGTGCTCCCAACCATAGAGATGCAATGAAACTGTTTCTTCCTTGCTTTAAATAACTCACATTCGCTCAGGTTGGCATGCAGAGTTTTTGCCAAGCTGTGACGTGTTTCCAGCTACTTGGTAACTCTTCTCTCTAAAATTGTCCTGTTGCTTGTTTTCATTACAAAGCTTGACTGTAGTGAAAGGCTAATGCCTTGAAATGCCCAGTCATTTCAATCTAAGCAAAATCTCTGTGAAAGAGGTGCTCAATTTCTTCATGGTAGAAGTACTAAGTTATTTCCTTAGCTTTTTTTTTTTTTTTTTTTTTTTTTTTTTACCCAAATTTATTTTTTTTGGCTAAAAAANTTTGACCAACATGTAATTCTTTAGGCTCAAAGAGACATGCTGAATTCTCTGGAAATGTGAATGCTGCTTTATGCTTTGAGGTTGCTTTGATTTGTTACACTGCTTTGCCAGTGACTGATTTGGTATGATGGTATCTGCAACTGAGCATTTGTGAAATTCCATGGAAGACTGAGAGAATTTCTTAAGCATTTCATAAGCAGTCCATGCTTGATATTCAAGCCTTAGAAGGCAAATTATTTGTGTTTCATCTCAACATGGTGAAGGATGTTTCTAACCTGTGTTGAACATCTTAATGCCTGGCCAGGTAAGATTTGAGAGATTTTGCTTTGAAGGCTCCATGAAGGTATGACAGAAGAAAAAGATGTTAGTGTCTGAAGGATTAAATTACCTGATATTTGAAGTGTTTTTTAGTACTTGACTGGTTATGCTTGTGCATCCCATAGAAAAATTATTCAAGGAATGTGAGAGTTGCACAGCAGAAGAGCATGTGCCTGTGACTCCAATGTACAGCACAGGGAATATTGTTCTTTAGCGAGGAAAGAGCCTGGTTGGAACTGCATGAGAGATTTTAAAAACAGTTTTCCTTGATTTCTATTAGAACAGGGCATTCTTCAAACTTTTCATTTAAGAAATTTTAAAGGTTGTTGGAAGGGTATGCTTTGAAATACTGTCTTCTAAAGTGTTTTAGCAGTTCTAAAATCTGGAGTTCTGCCTGACTCAAGACACAGCTAGAACTATGTGAATCCTGGATGGGTGATCTCTACTTGCTGGTACCGTCCTGGTTGTTGAAAGAACTCCTGTCTCTCATTCATTGCTTCCTGGGAGGCCTTCCTTTTCTTTTCCTGTGATAACTTCTGCGAGCATCTCTCTTCATTTTGTGAACAAAAAGAAAAGGCTTTTGGAAGTAATAATATGATGCTCCATGAGTGCTGGTGTGGAGCTCACGTGCAAACCCATCAGTCGCTGCAGTGCGTCTCATTCAAAACAGTGCAAGACCCCAGCACTGTATGGAAAACCTGAACTTTATTGAACTTTAAGACTCTTAAAAGCTACAATTAAGAAAGGGGGAAAAACTACTAGGACCCCTTGCCTAAAAAAACCAACTATTTTCTTAAATTTGAAAAACTACAACTCCTACCTAAAAACACTCCTATAAAAAAATCTATGTCTAAAAATGAGGGGCTTCAGCACAGCTGTGGTCGGGAAGGTCCCAGTGCCAGGCGTCGGCACTGGCCACGCATTCCCTGCCATGTGCTGCTAGCCCAGAGCGGGGCTGGAGCCGCAGAGCCACGGGCGAGGGGAGAAGTGGAGTCTCCTCCTCTTCCAAAGGTCACATCTCCTGTGGCTCCTCTCTCTGGGCGCTGCCTTGTGCGCAGAGCGCTGCTGCAGGCACAGCTCCATCAGGGCACGGCTGTCCCTGAGCAGCCGCAGCAGCTCCTGGCGGCAGCAGCGTCCCTGGCAGCGCTTCCCCGCAGAGGCTGAGGGGCCGCGGCGCTTCTCCTGCAGGACACAGAACATGGAGGGCAGGGGATGAGCCCTGTGCCTCTGGCTTTGGCCTCTGGGCGAGAGACTCGCGCCTGGCCGGGCCGAGGCTGCAGGAGCAAGAGCTGTGGCCGGGGCTCCCTGGGGCCCAGGGTGGGCCCGGCTGCTGCCCAGGGCCGAGCCCCCTGTGCCTCGGGGCCTCGGGCCACGGGCTGGGCAGGAGGCCCAGGAGCCCCGGGGCTGCCCAGCTTTGCTGCCCCGTGCCAGCTCTCAGGCCCGGCCCGACGCCGCCTGGGCCCACGGCTGTGGTGGCTCCTGGCCCCGGCTGCCTGACGCCGTCCCTCACCTCTGCCCAGCGTCTCCTGAGCCTCCTGCCCAGCCAGCGTGCCAGGAACACCCCACTGAGCAGCGTGTTCAGGGCTGAGCAGGTCCAAGAGAGCAGCTCCAGGCCATGCCAGGGGCTCGTCTCTGGGCCCGGGAGCTGGTGCTCCAGCTCCTCGGGAAGGACAGCGTCCCCCTCGAGACGGCTGGAAGGGTCGAGTCTTCCAGCCAGGAGCAGGAGCACGGAGAGCTGCAGGAGCCTGGAGAAGCCCCAGCCGGCCATGGTGCTGCTGTGGGACCAGCTGCCTCCTCTGCACACGCCGGGCACGTCGCTGCCGCACGAGTTCAGCCGCGCTCTGGCCACAGCCACGGGCTGGGCACAGTTGCCAGCCACCGCGCTGGCCCCACAGGCTGTGATGTCACAGGAGCACTGAATCCTTGGCTTGCAAGAGCCTTCTGAGGTCATAGAGTCTGGCCGGGGACCCATCCCCAGCATGGCAACTGGAGCTGAGCAATGAGGGCCGTGCCCAGGCTTTCCTTGAACTCCTCCTGAGGACGTGGGTAGCCTACACTTTCTGGGAAAAAACTCTTCTGAATGTCCAACCAAAACAGCCCCTGTCTGTTTACAGCTTACATCCCCCTTGTTTTGCATCTGCTCTGCCTTGCTCTTGCCCTCCTGGCGCAAGTCTGGCTCTGACCTGCTGCTGTTGTAGTCACTGACCTTGCCACTGAACCAGGGAAAATGTATGAGGGAGGTTGGTGGAATAACTCAGGGAACTGAGAAGTGCTTCCCCCGTGTTTCTGTAAAGGAACAGCCTCTGCGCGATTCAATTGTAACTCCCTCCCAGACACTGTAAAATCCTGTTTCTCCCAGCAGCCCATAGGGCTGTTTCCTGCCCCGGCTCTCTGTCCTTCTTCAGTCCTCTGCCCTGCCCCTTCCCTATCCCCACTGGTGTATCTCCCGAGCCCCATCCTGTACCACCCAATTCCCCCATTCATTGGCTTCGTTCATCGACCCCGCCTTTGTACCGCCCCTGGGGCGTGGAACTGAGTTGGCAAAACTGGCTCAGACACGTGGTCTGCCTTGTCTCGCTCTCTGGCCCTGGCCCTTGCTCGCCCTGGCTCTGCTCGGCGCTTTCACGGAGCATTAAAAACCTGTGGAACCTCGCCCAGAGTAGAGCTTCCGTGTCTCTCGTCTCTGGTAATATATTGGCTATCTGGCTAAGGTGTGGGGAATGCAGCATCTGCAGCTATACAGCTGCACAGGAAAAAAATAGAGGAAGGCTAGCAGATTAACTGCACTCGATCTGTTTCTCTCAAGGGACAGTTTGGGGAACAGAGCAACCTCTTTGCCTGCCCTTAATCTCCCCACAACCTTTTAAAATTTTTTATGCTGGCAGTAGAAGAGGCCGTGCTAATGAGCGCTGCTCAACTTTTAGGACATTCAGAGGGGCTCCTCTCCTTCTTCTTTCTCTCCTTCCATTGAAGAAGAAAGCAGCAGCTCAGGAAAGACCTGCTGGTTCATGTCCCAGACAGGTTGTACAAGAGGAAAGGACAAGCAATAGCCCTGGAAAAGTCTGAGGCTGCAAAGTAGGAGATGATTTGTTCTGGAAGAGCTTTTCAGGAAGCAGAGCCTGGCCTTTGGAGATGGACTTGGAGCAGCACATGCAAGGCAGTTCTGGGATGTGGCAGCAGGACAATGTCAAGGCCCCCTCCAGTCCTAGAGCCCTCAAAGAAGAGGAAAACAGCACTAAAAGCAGACAGAGCTTGTCTCTGGATGTAACCAAAAAGGAGGGACCACTTACAAACTGCTGCACTAGACCTCGCCTCTTGCACACCTCTGAGCAGCTCTGAGATGGAGGGGTGTGCATGTTTTGTTATGCGGGAGAGCAGAGAGCAGGAGGATCCCAGGGAAACATTTGCAAGGACTGTGAGAGTTGCACAGTGGAAGAGCATGTGCCTGTGACTCCAATGTACAGCACAGGGAATATTGTTCTTTAGCGAGGAAAGAGCCTGGTTGGAACTGCATGAGAGATTTTAAAACAAGTTTTCTTTGATTTCTATTAGAACAAACCTTTCTTCAAAACTTAATTTTATAGGTTGTCTGAAGAGTATGCTTTGAAATAGTCTCTTCAGCAGTTCTAAAATCTGGAGTTCTGCCTGACTCAAGGCAGAGCTAGAACTATGTGAATCCTGGATGGGTGATCTCTACTTGCTGGTACCGTCCTGGTTGTTGAAAGAACTCCTGTCTCTCATTCATTGCTTCCTGGGAGGCCTTCCTTTTCTTTTCCTGTGATAACTTCTGCGAGCATCTCTCTTCATTTTGTGAACAAAAAGAAAAGGCTTTTGGAAGTAATAATATGATGCTCCATGAGTGCTGGTGTGGAGCTCACGTGCAAACCCATCAGTCGCTGCAGTGCGTCTCATTCAAAACAGTGCAAGACCCCAGCACTGTATGGAAAACCTGAACTTTATTGAACTTTAAGACTCTTAAAAGCTACAATTAAGAAAGGGGGAAAAACTACTAGGACCCCTTGCCTAAAAAAACCAACTATTTTCTTAAATTTGAAAAACTACAACTCCTACCTAAAAACACTCCTATAAAAAAATCTATGTCTAAAAATGAGGGGCTTCAGCACAGCTGTGGTCGGGAAGGTCCCAGTGCCAGGCGTCGGCACTGGCCACGCATTCCCTGCCATGTGCTGCTAGCCCAGAGCGGGGCTGGAGCCGCAGAGCCACGGGCGAGGGGAGAAGTGGAGTCTCCTCCTCTTCCAAAGGTCACATCTCCTGTGGCTCCTCTCTCTGGGCGCTGCCTTGTGCGCAGAGCGCTGCTGCAGGCACAGCTCCATCAGGGCACGGCTGTCCCTGAGCAGCCGCAGCAGCTCCTGGCGGCAGCAGCGTCCCTGGCAGCGCTTCCCCGCAGAGGCTGAGGGGCCGCGGCGCTTCTCCTGCAGGACACAGAACATGGAGGGCAGGGGATGAGCCCTGTGCCTCTGGCTTTGGCCTCTGGGCGAGAGACTCGCGCCTGGCCGGGCCGAGGCTGCAGGAGCAAGAGCTGTGGCCGGGGCTCCCTGGGGCCCAGGGTGGGCCCGGCTGCTGCCCAGGGCCGAGCCCCCTGTGCCTCGGGGCCTCGGGCCACGGGCTGGGCAGGAGGCCCAGGAGCCCCGGGGCTGCCCAGCTTTGCTGCCCCGTGCCAGCTCTCAGGCCCGGCCCGACGCCGCCTGGGCCCACGGCTGTGGTGGCTCCTGGCCCCGGCTGCCTGACGCCGTCCCTCACCTCTGCCCAGCGTCTCCTGAGCCTCCTGCCCAGCCAGCGTGCCAGGAACACCCCACTGAGCAGCGTGTTCAGGGCTGAGCAGGTCCAAGAGAGCAGCTCCAGGCCATGCCAGGGGCTCGTCTCTGGGCCCGGGAGCTGCTGCTCCAGCTCCTCGGGAATGACAGCATCCCCCTCAAGACGGCTGGAAGGGTCGAGTCTTCCAGCCAGGAGCAGGAGCACGGAGAGCTGCAGGAGCCTGGAGAAGCCCTGGCCGGCCATGGTGCTGCTGTGGGACCAGCTGCCTCCTCTGCACACGCCGGGCACGTCGCTGCCGCACGAGTTCAGCCGCGCTCTGGCCACAGCCACGGGCTGGGCACAGTTGCCAGCCACCGCGCTGGCCCCACAGGCTGTGATGTCACAGGAGCACTGAATCCTTGGCTTGCAAGAGCCTTCTGAGGTCATAGAGTCTGGCCGGGGACCCATCCCCAGCATGGCAACCGGAGCTGAGCAATGAGGGCCGTGCCCAGGCTTTCCTTGAAGACTGGCTGAAGGAAGGCTGACCAAATCTCATCTTTAAAATGTTTTCAGTAATGTTGATTGGGAAATGGAAGAGTTAAACCAATTGATTTCACCAGCACTGTCCTTCATTGTCTGTCCTATCTTACAACAAATCTCTAAGGCAGAATCATACAATTTTTTATAATTTCTGGTTGAAAAACAAACTGAACCTACAGAAGTAATTAGTTCCTTCTATCTATGAAATTGAATTACAAATGGCAATTACTTTAATGTTCCATTTTCTCTGATCTCTTTTGAGTTTACAGTCACTTCTGAGGTTCTACCCTTTGAACCCTCAGTAGTAGTTTCATTAACTCTCTTTACTCTTGTGTAATGCTCTTGAATGCTTCAGTGTCAGTTCCTCTGAAACAGTATGAAGGTCCGAGCCTTCAGAAAAGAAAGAATTTGGAAGAAATAATCACCCCCCTGTCTTGCAAGAACGGGAGGAAAAGGAGTCTTGTAGATTTTTAGGCTTCTTTTAAGCAATTTCCGTGTAGAAATGTAGTTCTCTAATGAGCTATTGAAGGCAGTCACTTTCCACCTATTTACTGATTTTTTTTCTTGGAGACATCAGAGAACATGGGTAATGATGATAGTTGATGCTAGATTTAATTGGTACTTGGGCTGCAAAGCCTTCCTAGCAGTTTGTTCTCCAAAAGCTGACACCCATTATGCTTAAGGAGAAGCTCCATTCATGCATTAAAAACTGATTAAGACAGAAAGGACAAAGAATAGGAAGAAATCATCAGTTTCCAAAGAGAAGACAGTCATGAGCAGGGGAAGTTGGGATCTACATTGTTCAGCATACTTAGATGCAATCAGACAAGCATGTAAATAGTGAGGGTTCCGTAGCTTTATTAGTTTCTAAAGCCAACTGCAAAAGGTGGGAGAAGCCGTGACCCTGAATGACAAGCCAATGAAATAGCAAAATGACAAAAATTCATGGACGTATGGAGCTCCAGTCATGCGAGAAGGGGCTGCATATATGAGACTCACATTGGCCAAGAGCCATCTTAAAAAGGGGGTCTGTGATGGGCCTGCATAATCTATTCATGTGTCTTTGGAATATGAGAAAGTACTGGTTCAGAATTCTGTGAATGCTTGCACAGCTAGTGTAAGTAATCACTTGCAACCACTGACACAGACAGCCTCTGTACCATTAAATGTGTTGAAGCTTTTCCAGGCAAAGCCTGGCAAAAGGACTGTTCTCTTCCCTCAATATTCAGAGCTAGACAGTATTTGGAAATAGGATAGTTGGCTGCCTCAGTTTTTTGACATAGTACAATGATTTGTATTACTATAGTTAAAGATAGAAAAAAAACAGCCTTGAGGAATGGTTTGAAAAAGCCAAAATTTCTAGATGTCACAATTTTTTTTTTTTTTTTTAATCTGAATATAAAAAGATTCAGAGATTGAGTGGCCTGCAATCTCTGGAAATCTGTTTCAAATGTTTCCAAGGTTTAACACCCAAAAACGAAGAGACTTGAAGTTGCTTAGGGACAAGGTTGTCACTGGAGGTGTAGGGTGTAGACATATGACAGCTTTGAAGAGAACAGAACATAATGCTTCTCTTAGAAACTGTAGACATGCCACTTGCAAAGGACCATATGTTGCATCTTTTACTCCTGCTGGTGAATTGCTGGTCACACATGAGTCACTTGAGAGGGATTAACTGAGAGTTTTGTGGCAAAAAAATGGTGCAGTGTAATCCTGCCAGGAAAAATAAATCACACCGGCGCATAAAAGTAACTAATAAAGCAGCACAGCAGAGATCAATTACAGTATGAAGTGATTTTTGATGGTTTTGATAGAAAAACATTTTGGAAAGACAAATGGACAAGATATGCCTGGCAAACACTGAGAATGGAAAATGCCATCTGGAAACAGAAAAGTCAGACATAAATTTTATAGCAACTGTATCAGGAAGATGTAAAATATCTTCTAAGCCATGAACCTGGTGATGGAGAAGACAACACACACTCATGTGCCCACGGCTCTTGTAGGTTGCTTTTTAATCTAAGTTTCCAGTAGATGTTTTAATGTTATTTCTGGCTCTGTTCTGTGCCTTTTGCATGAGGTGTTTCCTCATTGCTTCATGTGCAGTGAGACCTCAGTCCAGAAGACAGGATACAGTTCAGTTTTTCCCTTGAAACAGCATTGGCAGTCTGTTGTTTCTTTATCTTCTGCATTGTTCCATTTCTTCCTTTCAGTGCTTGGTGAATGGTTTTGAAATGATAGAGCCCATAGCTTGGGAAGGTGCACTCTTCAGTCTGGAGAAAAGGAGGTTCAGGGGTGACCTTATTGCTCTCTACAACTCCCTGAAAGGAGGGTGTATCCAGGTGGGGGTCAGTCACTCCTCCCAGGCAATGAGTGACAGGATGAGAGGACATGGTCTCAAACTGTGCCAGGAGAGGTTCAGGGTGGACATCAGGAGGAATTTCTTCACAGAAGGGGTGATTGTGCATTGGAAAGTGCTGCCCAGGGAGGTGATGGAATCCCTATACCTGCAGGTGTTCAAGAAAGAACTGGATGTGGCACTTAGTGCTATGGCCCCATTGACACGGTGGAGTTCAGTCCAAGGCTGGAATGGATGATCTTGGAGGTCTTTCCCAACCTCAGTGCTTCTGTGATTCATGGATGTTAGTTACGTGAATGCCACTGGATGTCTGTGTGTTAGACACCACATTAGCTCTCCTCCTTGGGAGGCTGCAGTGGCCATGTGAAGCTGAATTTTGCTGTATTTGGTGCTTTGGTGAGCAGTCTTTGCCAAACAGTGAAAAATGAGGAGTCCTGTGTGACCTAAATGAACTGGTGATTGCTAAAAATGTCACAATGGGTGATGTGTAAGAGAAGTACTGTAAACTTCAAAGTGGTGATTTTTAAATGAGGGATGGGAAAGATGACAGAGAATAATAGTAAAAGGACATAGCAGATATGGACCCAAAGAAGGCAAGAGAGAGAGTAAGAAAAAGAGATAATGCCAGAGAAATAAGGATGATGAAAATGTGAACCATTGTAACAGGAAAAACTAGATTTTTGTTTTCTCTTGTCTTCCTCAACCCTACTTTTCATTAATTCAGCTTTTTTCTGATTTTCGTTCTTTTTGTTTTGTTTTGTTTTGCATTCAGTTCATATTCATTATCTTACAACATCCACTTACCAAATCTCTTACCAAAATCCAAAACCCAGCTCCAGAAAATGCAAAGGCATCTCTGCAACTCCTGTATATGTCTTTTTGTGGTTTAATAGAAGTTTCGGATTGGTTTAAAATTTGTGAGAGTGATGACTAGGGACAACAAATACCAAAGTTCATCAGATCACTTCCCTGGGGACTGAACACCTGACCTTTATCTTCAAAAGAGAGAAATCTGCCTCTTTTGAGGAGCTAAACCCCCAGTTTTATGATTTGAACTGTGAGAAGAGCTCATCTGCAGAAGGGGTAATGTCTGCTCAAGATGTACAGGTCTTGATTTGTGTGTGCAGGCTCAGACATCAGAGCTTCCAAAAAAATTATCTTCTCAGAGTAGTTCAGACTTTCCTAAATTTATTTAGTTATCTCTCTCCACAGTGTTGAAATGCTGTGTTGCTTAGTGAGTGCCTTTGGAATTTTTTATCACCTTTCCAAACAAAAGATGTGATAATCATGAGTGAGAGGGAAGAAATAATAGAAGAAAATCTCCTCAGACTGTATAGTAACGAAGATTGTATCTCCACAAACTAATAGGATTCCACCTAAGAATCTGAATAGAATGTGATAAAAATGTTAAAGAGTTAAGTTTTTCCACTGATTTCTAACAAGGTGTAAGAAACCTGTTCTTACAAAATGGGATAAGTATTTTTGTTTCTAATGTTTCAAGGACCAACTTACATGTTAAAGTGTTTTAACCTGCATCAAAACGCAGCAATAAAAATATAGTTCTTAAACGTTTCCCTTCCATGAGCTGTAATGATAAGTAAAAAATACTAACTGAATTACTTACAGGTCACTTTACAGCTGCTAATTATCTTGCACTATTTACTAGATTGTGAGGTAATAATTCATCAGCACGTTTGAAATGGTGCCTTATTACAGCAGTGTAGCTGGGTGAAATCCACATTAAAGCCTGTAATACATATATGTTTTAAGAAATGTGAAATAGTTTGCATAGCATGACACAGCACCGCAGTATCAGGACAAGGATAAAATCAAGACGCATATTTTAATAACCTGCACAGGAGATTGTACTGCCTCAAGCTTAAACACCTGAAGCAGAAAACACCACTTTGATTCAAGAGAAAATATTTCATAGATCTTGTGCTCCCCTATAATTTAAATGTTCAAAAAAGAAACATTTAGGGATTTTACCACCTAATTTTCTCCCTGTCTATAATGTGAGGCTGGCAGCATTTCTATTCTTCTATTGTTCCTTCTCCTGTTTTTGTTCCCATTACATTGTAAAAGTGGACTGCTTATGTATTTATGTAATAGGTTGCACGAAGGGGTCTCATTTGGATTGTAATACTAAACACTAAATTGAAATGACAAAATCAACCAATTTCTAAATGGCATACACTTGGATACCTCCAACTTTGTATAAACACATAATAGAAGACTTTTAAAGAGGCCTGCCTAGAATATTATTACCAGAGACATGAAAGCAAGCACATTTTTTGTGTATCAAAGCATCTGGAGGTTTCACTATGAAGTCAGTTTTAAGAGTAGTTTCAGTAAAATCAAGGCTCAAGTGGGGAGACAGAAGTGCAGCTTTGGTAGTAGGAGAATGTGGTTATGAATGAAGATATATTTTAAACATGATTAGAAGGCTGATGGGAACAAAAGGCTAATCAACTATTAATAGTTACTGTAGGTTAATCAATTATGTGCTGTTATAAGCAACCTACTAAGCCTGTGAGACACATTACCCATGTTTTTCAAAATGCTTGTGTCACTTAAGGATGTGCTTACAGTCATTAGTAACAAGTACTGCTCATATTTGTTTATAAAAGCAGTTAGTGCTTAGAATTTTATAAATTTCCATGCAAAATGTCACTTATTAATGCTTGGTACTCATCCCTTACCTGCACTGATTTCAGATAAGTTATGCTTTAAATTGAGAAGTCCCAGGCTAAGTCCTGGGTTCTGCCTAAATTGCTGAAGAATTCATATTTTGTGACTGCAGGCAGGGTTTACAAAGATTAAAGGAAGTCTAGATAACACTATTATTAAAAGCTTCAGCCATAGCATTTCCTGCTCTTGACTGCTACCAGAAGCAAAGCTGTAACACTGAAGTGTTACTCAAAGATAGGAAATAGGAAAAGAAATGATGGCATAGACAAACATTCATTGCAGACCAAGTGGATTAACTGACTTACAGGGTGGAACTGTTCTAGTATATTCTGTCAGTGTTTTGTCTTTTACAAAGCTTGAACTTGTTCATCGACTGCTTTGTCCAGCAAACTTCCCTGTATTATTGAAAACATTTTTTCTTAAAATGTAAATATTGTTTTCTCATTCAAATACCTTGTGTTATATATTCTCATTTCCAAGGGAGCTCTCTTGGGCTCACCTTTGCTAGTGTTAACACTGGGGAAGTACTTTTAAACCGGCGAAAATTTCAGTTAGTTTTCAGAGAGGCTCAGAAGACTGAGGCAGCAGTTTGTTTTTTCAGTTTTATTGGCAGAGTTGACTGCAGCTTCTGTTGGTGCTGGTTTGTATGTGTGAGTATTCGAGATTTTTACTGTTTCTATGGAGTACCAACTGATGGAAAGGAAGAAGTCATTCTGCCTTTTGGCAGGACAGTTGCCTGCCTTCTCTCTTGAATACTGGGTCTTGCTTGCAATTAGTTTAAAAATAGCAACCCCAAGCCCTAGGACAAATCATCTGCTTTTACTTCTTTTAAGATATTGCAGTGTACATTTGAGCTGTTGAAGGGTTTGAACACTTACATATTTATGCTTTAGAGTATAAGTTCTCGTACCTGCTGGGCTTTCTGCACACAGGCAAGCCCTGGTGGCATGATCAGTTCTGGAGCATGACTACAGAGTGCACTCAATCCACAACATTTGATACTCATGCTTTCATTAGATAAGTATTTAAAATAATTTTAGAATGTTAATTAACACGTGCCTCATTGTTTCTAATACTGGATATGCTGGTTACATCTCTGTCTTGAGACTATCAAAAGAAAATGATCTCATATAGTACAGAAGTCCCTATTTAATAGGAATGGAAAAGATTCATCATGTGCCTTCTCTCAAATCAGTGCGATTTCATACTGAGAAGAATTTGCCTTTTCAATGTGTTTTCAAAAGTAATGTAAAATATGAGGTAAAGAGAGGAAAGCAGCATGGGTATCCTGAGCTAAATTGCGAGTTACTGATCCTGCCCCTGATACTGAAGCTAATTTTGAATGTTCTTAGATAAAGCGTATCCCTGTGGAGGTGGGGGAGGCGATGAACGGATGGATACGGGGCTCGCTGGTGTGGATGCGAGCAACCATTCGGTATTCCCAGTCCGAGGCTCAAAGCCAAACACATCGCAGTAGTGGGTGTTCGCTGAGAGCCGGGAGCTCCGCTGAGCCCGAGGCACGGCTCCGCTTTCACCCCGCAGGCAAATGGACGCCTCTGGGCGTGAGCGGCGACACCGCTGCTCTCCCAGCCCCGCCGCACAGCAAACGCCAGCCGGCCGCCGCCTCTGCCTCTCCAGGCTGGGGATCCTTCGCAGCCAGCCCGGGGGACGGTAGGAGGGAGGGAGGGAGGGAAGGAGGGAGGCGCCGGCCGGGCCCCCGCCCCGGCGGCAGCGCGGCGGAGGGGCCCCAGCGCCGCTCCGTGTGCGAGCGAGGAGCAGGTGGGTCCCGCCGCATCCCCGCCCCGCCGGCCCCGGCGCTGCGAGCGGCCCCCGCGCCAGCACCGCTCCCCATTGGAGCCGGGCGCTGTCAGTCGGCGGGGGGCGAGTCCCGCTCCCCGGCAGGCTGCTCCCGAGGGCTGAGGCTGGAGCCGCGACCGGTTGCGATGGGAAGCGGCGTCGGAGGGAAGAAAGTTTGCCGCGCTCGGGCACTGGGCTGCCGGCGTCCGTGATGCCCGGGGCAGGGGGCGGTGCCTGAAGGCAGCGGGCAGCCGGGCGGCTGGCACGCCTCGCTGTCTGCTGTCGGCACTGGCATCGCAAAGTTTCAGCTATTTTCATGTACTCAAAGCCAGGATTCTAATTATCAGCCCTCCCCGCCCCCACCTCTCCTTCTAGGTAGGCGACAAGTATTTTTATTTTTAAATTCTGTGGATTAGAGAACTTTTTGCATGGAAATTTACTGACTTCGGAGTGGTCTCCGTTTCGGGGAAAGGGGGGAAAGGATTTCTTTTCATCGCAGATTATTTTTGTTTTCTGGATCACAGGATTTTTGGAGCTATATGGAGGGATCTCAGGATGGTGTGCACCAGGAAAACCAAAACTTTAGTGTCCACTTGCGTGATTTTGAGTGGAATGACTAACATCGTCTGCCTGCTGTACGTGGGCTGGGTGACCAACTACATTGCCAGTGTTTATGTGAAAGTGCAGGAGCCGATCTCAGAAAAAAAGTTAGAAGAAGACAAAGGGGACACTTTAAGGATTATAGAAAGGCTGGACCATTTGGAAAATGTCATCAAGCAGCACATCCAAGGTACCACCTCACCCCCGCTCGCTTGCTCGCCCTCCTCTCCCCTCTCCGCCCGCCGCTTGCGGTGTGCAGCCTCCATCCCCTGCTCTGTCGGCCGTGTGTGCGTGTGTCGCGTCTGTCGCGTGTGTCGCGATCGGCTGAGCCATCGCCAGCCCGGAAGAGCCGGGGCTGCGCGGGGCGTGCGGGATCGCCGGGGGAGCCCTCCCGGAGCCCTCCCGGAGCCCGGCCGGGGAGCGGCGGAGGCGGGGGGGACCTGCGGGAGCCGCCCCCACCCGCGGGGCTCGGCCTGGGGCTGGAATAAACCTCAGCTCCCTGCCTGCCTCTGCCTTCCTCAAGTAGGGGTGCGCGGGGAGGGCTCGGCGCCAAGACCCGCTTCCCATCTTGCTGTTCTTGTATATATATTTTTTTTAATTTATATTTGTTATTTTTCAAAATGGGTTGCTACGAGTGGAATTCTTGTTCTCCTCCCTTTTTAAGCCTGACTCTGCTAACCCGTGCTGAGTCTCTGTGTTCCCTGGGGGATGTAGGTTTTCCCTTAATGCTGCTGTAGTGCTGGGAGCCTCCTGGGATTATAACTGGGGCAATCTCTTTGTGTAATGCCTTTTAATTTGATCTCCTTTTAATGGATGCTCTGGGAGAAGGGTTGCAGTGGGCAAGCAGTGGGAGAGAATGAGATTATTTCCTTTGAGTTTGGGATTTTACATGACTTTTGCTTTACTGGGGGATCTTTAATGTCTTCCTTTATATTTTCATCATCTGCATGGCATCAGTGTCACTCAGCCTGCCAAGTGAATTGGATGGTAAGGAGGCTTGAGGGTAGGTGACAGCCTGTACAAAATCTAGAGGGACTTTCTCTGCTTCTGCATAACCTCCACTGAATGCTCAAACCCCAGTTCTAGTCTCTCCTAAATCTGAAAAAGAAGAGTAGACCATGTGGTGAAGGATACCTATCACCAGTGCAAGAAATCTTGCTCACTTCCAGGCAGCTTTGGCCAACTGGTTTTCTGGGAATATGAAGCCAGTGGAGCGAGCATGGTGGGTAATCCCCTATGAGTTGGGCTTCCCTGCTGGTCAATACCCATAATTTTGTAGTGCTATTAAAGCCCAGCTACTTTGTTTTGATTTGTGTTAATATCTTTTTAAATATGGCATATTATCATTCATTTTGTGCATAGACTCATTTCTCAGGTAGTCTTGTTATCTTGCTTAAAGGAGTAAAATACTGCTTTTTATAATGCTTTTCCCCCTTTCTTCTGTGGAGAATGGGTTGTAGCAGCTTCTTCAAGTTTTAAGTTCTATCATGCAGACCTTAAGTTTTTCTTGATTCCTGAAATGGATTTTTAAAAGGAAATGTATTCTTGTCTGTGTGCCAGTGGAGTGCACTGTGGAAGCATATATGAAGGCAGGGATTTTTCAAAAGGCTCTGGCTATGAGTGAGATACACCAAGTTAATTGACTTCCCTTCTGAGGCTGGAGCGTAACTGCTTCAGGTTTGTTGGTGTGAAACTCAAACAGCCTTGTTTATTTTCAAGGAAACTAACCACATTGGTGCCTTTGGTCAGTAGTCCTCAGAGTAGCAGAGGAAAGGTACACTTAAATCAGGAGAGAGTATAGCATGGATTAGAGCAAAAGATTTTTTTTTTTGGTGACTATCCATAAGCCAAACCAGATGGTTTTTTCCTTAAATAGTGCTCGTTTTAAAGTTGAAGAGGGTCTTCCAAAGTTAACTTAGTGAATAGTTCGGTGGTAAGTACTAAAATATTAAGGTGTAAAAAAAAAAGCTTTACAAGCTTCTCATACCTTATTGAAATGACTAAGTCTTAACGATAAATAAATTTTAAAAAAATCACAGATCCTTAGCTCAAAGTGGATTTTCTGTACTTTTATTTGCCAAATAATAATAACTGGGGTTCTCACAGGAATTCCCATGGCAGACACTGCAGAATAGGATGTTACTTTAATCAGATTTTTCTTAGGATTATGAGATGCTGTGAATTCTGGGTCATGGCGCAAAATTCACTGAAGTTACTGAAATATCCCAAGCTTGACTGGGTTTGATTTGAACTTGAAGGTCAGCTTTAAGAAATTACATGTTTGAGAGTTCTTGCCAGAAATTGAGTAAATCAGCTGCTGTAATGGTTCTAGATATGGTTATAAGGGTTATCTATAGCTTGCTATTAAACTTTTCCTTGGACCACTTCTTTTTGGTGTTGGAAAGAGGTCTCAGTAGCTCAGATGTTCTGCAATGCTGAACAGGCATGAAATTAGCACGGGTAATAGAATTACGTTCCATAGGCTATCCTGCAAATGCCAGAGAGCTTTGGCTGCTGCATTTTACACACAGGGTTGAGCTAATATTTCATTTTAATTTGCTTTTTGATTGAATTGTTTGATTAGATGCCATCTGGGAATTCCTTTAGCATATAAATTGCAACCTTGTAATATTTTATCAAATGTCCTGGAAATAAGATGTGCCTTCATATAAAACCCACTTTAAAGTATGTATTTTTAAAAAGACATTTTCATGGCAAGAAAAGTATCAGACTGAAAAGAGATTTCCAGATAAGAGAAGTTCAGTGGGAATCAAAGCCTTGTGTTTGGAAAGAACGGTATGGACAGGGAAATCCCGGGCTACAGAAAGAAGAATCTTGTGGAGCTAAAGCTCCATACTGAAACTTGAGCTGTCTGAAGCCTGGGAATCCTGAATTCTTGGCTTGTGGCCAGACACAGCTCACAAGGCAGTTTTGGTCAAATGACTTTACCTTTTTGCAATGATGGTGACCTGCAGGATTTTCTGTGGCAGTGTCTTGTGGGATTGTGATGTCAGTTACATCTGAGTGCTCCCCAGCATTCAGTACCAAGGAGATTCTCCTCCCCTCCAGCCCAAATCCGCAGCAGGAGGCGTGTGCTCCATGCTAGTGGGCAGCCCACTGAGAGAAACTTTTAGTTCCCACCTCCTTTTGAGTTTGCAAACAGGATGGTGTCTTTTTTGAGATTAATTGTGTGTGTGTATATGTTTAGGTGTGTGAAAGAAACTGAGTAAAAGACCAGATGGGTAGCTTGATGCAAAATGCAGCCCTTTCCATGCCTGACAAAGGTGTGTGGCACGTGGCCTGTGTAGTAGCACTGAGCTTTCTTCCCAGAAAGTATGCTTTAGAGGGCTGAGATTAACAAGTGTCAAATGAGATAAAAATCTGCCTGTTCTGTTGAGTTCCCAAGCACCAAACTTGCTCAAAAAACCCCAAACACTCTCACTTTATTAAAACCACAACAATAGAAGAGTGCTTCAGACAGATCACAACCTATCCTTCATCTTGATAATGCATCATGCATTGGCTCTGACACCAAAAACTTGCCCTGTCCTATGTGAAGATCAGGTGAGTGGGCAGGCTGCTCTTAATCTGATACTTAGTTTATATCAGTGACATGTGATAAAAACTATCAAAAAGGGAGGAATGTATTGGTTTCTGGAGCCTCGCTTTAGGCCATTATAGTTCATAGTTTCATTTTGCTTGAAAAGCTAAGCTATGATTAAACTCATATCACTCAAAACACCTCTGCACATCATACTGTCTGTCTTATTATGCAATGTCATTTTAGTATTTTTCAGCCTTCCTAGTTTTACTCAGATGATGTTTGTGTTCCAGAATTATCTTAAAAGATTGAGGGCTCTGGAATCTATGTCATGAACTTGCTTCCTTGCCCCTGCCCCATTCTCCCTCTCAGCCCCTTGGACCTAGACAGAATTACTAAACAGTTAAGACATAGACTAGATCTAAATTGAAGTTGCAACACACAGTTCACTTCTGGACTGGCTGAATTCTTAGTTAAGGTTGATGGCTGGTTACTAAGACAGCAATGTCCAACTGGGATTTTGGCCGTCCATCCTTGCAAGCTGCTGCATCTGTTCTTATCAGTGGAATATCAGGCACTGTGGGGACTTACTTGGGAAAATTTTGAGAAGGGAGTTGTTTACATTATCTTTCATTCTGCTGCTTAGAATGATTTGCTGTGTGGATTTACTTGAGCTAATATTAGCTATCCCACAGTTGGATATCTGATCACCCTCTGTGGTCAGCTGGGGGACGGAGAGGTCTCCAGTGTGTGATTCACTCCGTCCCTGTGTCAGGTGTTAGGGTGAAATGGTTTCCTTTCAGAAACAGCATATTTTGAGCTTGGGAACTAGGTCAACCCACATTCTTAGTTTTAGCCTGGAAAAGGTTGGAGTAAGTAAATGTTGTGTTTCTTATTTACCCTTTATTTCTTGATTTCAAACATGAACAATGTCTTCTGTCTTTTGCAGCCTTGCTCACTAACCCTTGCTGGGTTCTGTAAAGTCAGCTCAATGGGATTCAAATGGCCACTCCACCATGTCTCTTACTCCTGAGTTACTTACCTTTTGGGAATAATTAATGGCTAAATCCCCCCAGCTTATTTCCCTCAAGCTCAGAAGCAATTAGGCATGTTTATCACTCACTGCAGCGTATTTATTCTACTGAGAAACAAATGAGCACCAGGCAGCAGCCCTGGGAACACTCAGCTCTTGCTCCACTGCAGAGGACTCTGTATTCCCTGTCTCCCTGCATGCAGAGAGATCTGCTGTCCCAATGTAGCTAATTGCAAGGGAAGCAACTCCTTGCATATGTAAGACAGGCAGGATCAATCCCATTATTTTTTCTCTTAAGGCTGTGACTTCTCAAGTCATTCTAGATGGCTGCATGTCAGTGCAGATTAATTGGAATTTAACTTTCATGTTCTGCCATGCTTAGGGATGAGTGCACTAAAGAAACCTTAATACAGTTACTTCAACTGGAAGGCTTAATTTGCTGTAAATTTCAAGCAGTACTGGAGGTGCAGGTATTTCAAGGACAATCTAGTGTTGTTGATTTTGTTGACTACAACTTGATAGTATATTATTACTATCATTAAAATTAACCTTTTTGAGCTTTTAATATCTTTAGCTCCCTTCTAATTATATGCTTGGTAGTTCTTCCACTGAGGATTTATGTCACTGGGTTTAGGATGCAGTGGGCCAAACTGAGGAGTGGTAGTTTGCCCTTATTAAGGTAACTGGATTTCATTACTGAATATTGAATAATTCCTTTCATGACTGAAGTAGTTTTCTTCAGAATGAGGTTTCTGGCATTTTTTTTATTTTCTATTTTCCTGAGTGTGTCTTGGTTTGAAAGACAGTTGTCTGTCAAGGAAGGCAGGAGCCTCCCGCAAAATGGAAAATGCAACCCCCTTCTTTCCGAATTAAATTAAGGGGCTTTCAGGCAAAGATATGAGGAATGGGAATAACAGTTCTTTACTAATATATATATAAAAAGATACACAAACAACAATAACAATAGCAATAACAGAACCACAAACGCAGTGACAGCTTTCTTGGCTATCAGGCACTTTCCCCTTTGGTGCAGTTACTGGTGCAGCAAGCAGGGGTGCTGGCAGCTCCCGGCGAGCAGGGCAGGTGCGATGGCTGTTGAAGCAGTGATCCTGAAAAGTGGGTCTGCTCTGCCTCGGAAGGTCCAGTGGTGGCTGTGTAGCTCCTGTCCTCTGGGAATCCAGTGGAGAGGCAGTGTCTGTGGTGTTCAGAATCCCAGATTATATCCAGGATGGAATGCTTGGTTCCTCCTTGTGGGGGGAGCATCTCACAATGGGATGATGAGTGGTGAGGCAAGGCGTGGATGGGCCATTAACAGAAGATATTCCAGAGGGAGGTATCTCCGAGTCATGGGCAGGGCATTGTTGGGCCATAATCAGGGAGATAGTCCAGAGGGAGGAGGTGAGAAAAACACTGTCCCACCTGGGCTCAGCAACTCATGAAGATGGTGATAGAATACATTGCAACCCAGGACAGAGTGTCATCTAGATTGCTCTGTTTCTTCAGGTTTATACAATGGGAACGGCATGACAGATTTATTTGAGATTGGTTCTTTAGACAGAAACAAGAAAAGTTTTATTTGGCTACCGAGTGAGAGTGAATGATAGCTTTGTAGTTGGGAAGGGAATTGACCTGGATTCTGTTTCTTTCAATCATGACAATTTCTGTAGTTCACATGAAAGTCTTCAACAGAAGGTTAAAAAAATGAATCAGATGCAGAGCTGTGACTTCCATGCCCTCCACAACTTCCCTCATTGCTAAGCTAGAAAAGTTTGCCTTTTTCTCTGAAAAAGATCATTTTTGTTGACATTTGTTATCTCTGCATAATGGCACAGCCTCAGTGGAAGGAGGGGGGTTTTGAGTGCTGTGTTTGAGCAGATGATGCATGGGCTGAGCAGAGATGCAGAGAGCTGTTCTGCTTCGGGTCCTGCACTCAGGGCTTCATTTGCACCACTCAGATGTCACTTTGGGCAGTGTTGCTCAGGTTGGCACAAGCAGCCTGCAGCTGTGCAGGAGTTCCAGCTGAGGTCTTTCCTGCCAGCTTGTTAAGCCTACTTTAGTACTGACGAGTGATTTTTATCTGTATGACCAGAAGAGAGGTAAATGCATCTGAAAAGAAACACAAAGCAAGACCTACACACAGCTGCTGTTAACTGTGTGTAACATATGGGATCAGCTTGGTCCTGGGCTCTCACTCTCTCATGGCATCACCTGAGGCAGACTTAGCCTCTCTCCACCTGACATTGCTCCCTCGCCTGTGACAAGACACAGAAGCAGTTTACTTTAATTCTGCATTCAACAGAAAGGTCATCAATGTTACTGTAAAAGTGTACATAAACTCTCCTGAGATGGGGAAGCTGATATTACCCCTCTGAATGCTAGAGACATGATGTGTAAAGAAAATCTATGGTGATTTTAAAAAGCAAATATTTGGCTCAGCTCTTGAGGCAGTGGTGGCAGTTGTGAAGGTGGCTTAGGGCTTAGCTGCCTCCTAAGGGTGATGGGGGAACCTTGTTTGTCATTGGAACAGCCCAGGGACTTGATCATCAGCTGTTAATGTATGGAGTGTGGAAAGGGACACAATGGGACATGAACCCTCTGTACCTGGTTAATGGCTGGCTTCGTTTCTCACAGCCATAAGATTATTTTGTCAGCCACACTTGGCCTGGAGATTGGAGACTGGGCACTGTGGTGTCTTAGGAGTGTCCCTGAGTCCAGAGCACTGAAGGAATTTCACAGAGAAGGAGTTTACTGGTCCACAATTAACAAAACCAGTGAAGTCTAATTTCTGTCTAATGCAAGAGTGAAAATGTAACTTCATATTCTGAATATTGTTCATTTTGAACTTCATTCCTCTGAGGCAAATCCTTCTTCGTTCATCTGCTATATTGTTTTCCTTTTAATCATCTCTGGAGGTATCTTTCTGTGCTGCCCTTGGCCTTCCAGTGCTAGCTTTGTAGCCTCTTTAGAAACTTCAGGGCTCCTTCATTTTAGCAGCTTGATAAACAGCTCAGTAACAAGCTGTTGGATTACTCTAGGTAGACCCTAAAATTCTCAGTTACGTGAAACCTAATGCTTTGACTTCATGCTGCTGTTATCTACACCTGAATCTATTCTCCAGTTGTGCAGTGCAGATGTGTTCTCTGTACCACAACATTTTGTTTCTGTTTTCTCCACAAATTTTCTCTGCTCAACTGGTGTTTTGTAACTGAGGTGCTGTTTTTAACCTGATATCCTCCGTTTCCTGAGGGAAAGGCAGAGATGTTTAGGAGCTGAAACCACGATGGTCATTATTACAGTTCTCCAGCATCTCCTTTACTAGGCTTTGAAAATTAACAAACAAGAATATTCTAATTTCTGTTTTAGGATATGAAGTTGGAAGGTCCAAGCTGCTACCTTGAAGTGCTCTGCCTTTAAAATGTCCATGTGTCTTCTCAGGTCTGTGAGGGCTTCTTACTATATTCGCTACTTAGACTGTGGTTTAAGCACATGAGATTTTTAAAATGCATTATTCCTATGACAACAGTGCTGTGGCAGCTGGCAGGAATCCCAGCTGTCCTGTGATCAGTGCCATACGAATGTGTAGTGCAACCCCTGACTCAGAGACCTTCATTTCCATGGATGAGGTCTGCAGGAGCAGGGCAGAGGAGGGGCACAGAGAGAACTGATATGGCCCCATTTTTACAGACTGTTGGTGGCAGGTGTGACTGGCTGCTGCAGTTGCTCAGAAGAATCAGGCACGAGGTCCCTTCTCCCACAGGAAGAGCCCAGGGAGTGTGTGAGTCCTGCAGCAGCCCAATGGTGGTGTGGTGCAGCAGCCACATCTGTTGTCCACTGACACAAATTTGAGGCTGACATGAGCCCTGAAGTATGAGATTAGAGAGCTCTCCCAACATGCATGTTATAATTAGCACATCCTAAATACCACATAATTGCCTAAATCTCTGCTTGCACACTGAAAATTCAGGAGCTAAGTGACCTTCTGTTAGTCATGTCAGTAGGGGAGTGGAAATCCTGTCGTAGTTTTGGTTTTGACATTTCCTATCTCCTAAATCAAGCCCTGTATTTTAAATGTGAATGTTTGAATTTTCCTTTTATTAGAGCTGTCACAGGTGATCTCTGAGAAAATAGGATTTCTATAAGCAGCTTTCTGAAGAGTGTAAGAAAAAGATAGCATTTCTGGGTTTTTTTTTTCCTTCAGAGATAAATGATCATTCTAGTCCTTATTTTAGGGAGATAATACAGATTTTTAGACTTGTTCGTATGTAATCTGAATCTAGCTAAAGATCTCTTTCATGAATCATCCAACTAATGCAGAGAATTACCTGTCCCTGCTTTCATGGTGGATTCAAATTCCTTTGAAGCTTTTCTTTCTGCATCAAGTCATGACTTGCCAGAGGCTTTGCAAGAAGATTTGGCATGCTGGAGGTAAAACTGTCAGATAAAGTTTTCAAGCACTCAGTGAGTCTGTACTCATCTATTAGAGAATTATCATTGCAATGAAATTATGGTTGGAGAAAACGTCTTTTGGGATTTCTCTGTACACAGAATAAAAAGGGCTTTCAGAACTGAGCTCAGAATCATTTTTAAAATAACTTCATTGTATGTATTTTTCTTTCTCTGTGGTATTTGTTATTTTGCCTGCTGTATATGGAATGATCATATTATGCCAGCCCTTCCCTCTTCTACTTGTGCTAGCAGGAATATTTTAAGTTGCTCAAGCAAAGGGTGTGGGAGTAGTATGCTGTAATTTCTGCAGAACTTCCGATTAGAAAACACGTTCACATTTAACAGTTTGGAGGATGAAGAGGGTCAAGGAGGAGAAAAGTACAGCAAGAGCTACAGTCTGCATAAGAATACCTGAATGTTTTATCCTTTTTTTAGTTGATAGGAAATGGCAGTTATTGAATGGAAACTGTGGAGTCTCCAGTGGTGTTAGTGAGAGTGGTGCTGGTGAGTTTCCATGGAGTGGAAAGAAGCGATGTACCATTTTTGATTCTCTTCTGAAAGCCTTTTGCTTTCCTGTCGCTCTCAGAACCAGTTTCACTTATAGTAGATTGCTACAAATATTTGGTTGTTAGTTAACCCTAAATCTAGCATTCAAAAACTGAAGACTTCAGTCTGTTTTATGTAGTTTATATGGATCTTTTCAAACATGTGTGGCACCTTTGATGAAGTAAGAAATATTTTTTTGCACACAGCCAGACGATCATGAGCAAAATACTGGGCCTGGAACCAAAATTGTGATGCTCTTGGTCTCCAGTATTATAATTGTGTGGTGGTGTTGTTTTGATCCTGGTTTTTCAGAGTTAGAACTCTGTGACTTTACAACATGATGTCAGCCATAAAGGATTATGACATCATTAAACTCAGATGTTACTAAATGAGGTATTTCAAGCTTCTGTTTAGCTAATGTTTTCATGTGGCTGTAAAGCTGTACAAGTTTAAAATTAATTTAAAACTGTTAGACATAAACCAAACTAACCAACAATAAAAAACCCCAAAACACAAGTTCCAGAGGGATTTGTAAAGCTGTACACAATGCCAAGAGGACTGGTGAATTTAGGCACTAAAAGCAGCAAGAGCAGGGAAAGCTGTAACAAAATGACAACAGAAGACTCATGTTGGATACATCATTCCCTCTTGCTGCCATTGTAACAGGAATGCTTTTGGTATGGAAATAGTTAAATCTCACTGATTTATTACTGTACTTCCTAAAAGTGCAATTCTATCAACATATATGAGTTTTTGTCACAGCTTATGTCTTTCTTACATAAAAAGACTTAAAATTTGTTTAAAGCACTTTCACAGTGCTGATTCTACTACTCTCATTTAGGTACTGAGACAAAATTTTGCATGCAAATTAATATGGAAATATTAAATACATCTAAAATATCTTCTATATGAAATCTCTCTATAAAAATATGGTTAAGCTAAGGATCCATATGTCTTGTCTGGAAGGTAGGAAGGGGTTTCATCGTTGCCTGACAGGGGCTTACATGTAAGAGTGTGTAAATGATAATGCAAGAGCTTGGTCAGAGCACATGGGAGTGTGTTTGCAAAATATCCCAGGGGGGTGGCAGCAGGAGCAGGCTCCTGGAAGTGCAAAGGATGGAAGGATTGCTTGAAGTGTGTTGGAGTCAGGTTTTCAGACAGTTGTCAGTGCTGTCTTCAGCTACTGATAGCTGGTGGCTGGGCTGATCCCTGCCCATTTTGTCTCTTCTCCTGGATGATTGCAGATGCAGGTGGAATCCTGGGCCCCAGGGTGAATGGGAAGCCACACTATTGATTTCTTGTTAGAAGAAGTAAGCAGAGGTAAAAGCTTTTTGTGTGGCAACTGCCAGCTCTAGAGGACAGGATTTTAATCGCTCAGCCCTGGTTTCTTTTTTTCTTAATTAAGCTGCTCTTGGAGAATTTTTAAATTTATGACCAAATAAAATTGCTTGTTATGAGGAAACCTGGAGACCTGAAAACACGTAAAAGGAAATTCAGTGTTGTAATGTGGGAAACATTCCTTAGCTCCTTGCAGTAACAAGTCAATATGTTTTTGTCTGCTTGACAGTATGTAAGAAATGCCTTTGATTTTGTAAAATCGCATGTAATTTCTCAACATTTCTTTTGATTCTATTGATTAAAGCTTTTCTGCCTGCCTAGAGACATTAAATAGCAAACTATCTACTAAAAGTGGATTGGCAACATTCCTGAAAATTAACATTTGAAAAAAAGTTTAGTCTAAATATATTTCAAAGACTGTTTCTATTTGTGTTCTGAGATGAAGAAACACAAGCTTCTGTTTTAGTCTGACAATACCTGGTGAAATACCAGTATTGTCTTCACACTGTGGGGAGAGAGATGTTGACCATGACAAAAAAGCAGAGAGGTACCAGGAGATGAGGTGCAAAAGTGTCATTGCAAACACTGTCCCACGGTGTTCACCACCTGTGTCCCTTTTCCAGGGAATGATGCGTTATCAGCCACTCCTCCCAGGGTACCCTCTGTGTGGCTGTCAGCAGGGAAATACCCTGATTGCAGTCACTAACTTCATGGGTTAAGTGTAGGTTACAGAGTAATCCCCAAGCCCCAACTTTTGCTAAAAACAGTGAGGTGGTAAATATAAAACTGGGGTCATCATGGAGAGCAATATTTTTTGATTCTGCTTAGTTCTACTCAGCAATGACTTTCTGATAATGGTTTCCTACAAAGAACTTTGTGTGAGCAGCTTTTGGGCTGTGAATGGCTGTCCTGGAGCTGAGAACATACTCACAGGAATAAGAACTCTTGGTATGTTTGAAGTATTGGGTCAGCCACTGGGAATGTTTCTTGGCAGGTCAGGACAAAAAGCTTGTGTATTTAACCTGGCTTTTGTGGCTGGTTTTGCCAGGTAAGAATGCCATGTAACTTAAAAAATTTGTTTATCTTTCTTAGGAAAAGAAGGAGCAGAGAGGAAGAGTTACTCAATGCTCTCTGTGTAAGCACAGATTCAGTGGAAGATAATTCTGGATATTTGCTTCTCTAGCAACTGGAGCTTCTCCAGCAACTGTCCAGTTTAGACAAACTTTAAAGTAATAAAGTAATCTCTGAAGGCACTGTGCATTTACACCCATGCTGTTACAAAAAGACAAGATACAAGGTTTTAATTTGAAAGTGAGAACAAGGAAGCCCTGAGAATGGCTGTTCTGTCCTAAGATTCTTCCTTACATTAAAATCCTTGAGATACTGACAGATATTAAATTATATTTTTGGACTGCATTCTTCCCACAGAAAGAATGTAACAGAGAGCCCCTGGATTGAGTTCTCAGTGAGTGTGATTCTACTCAAAGTTCTTGCTCTAAAATCTTACCTCTGTTGGACTCCCATTAATTGCTGTCGTGGCCATGCTGCAGTAGTTCATACATCTGAGGAGCTGTGGGGCTTGGGAGGGAGCAGAATGATCTGTGCAAAGCAGTATAAAAAGCAGGGACTCACCTTCTCTGTCCCCTCTGCTGCCCCAGAATTCTGCCCTGGATTACCCCCAGGCCAGGTCAGGATCATGTAGGGGGGCTTTCCCTTGCCTCACACCCCTGGAGTTACTTTTTTCTAACCTCCATGCATGCCACTGGGTCTGAAGCGTGAAGATGGGAAAGGGAAAGAAGGTGCAAAGTATTCACAAGTGTAAAAGATTATTATAGGAGTGGCATAAAATACTGTGTAAAAATACAGGCAATGGCAAATAGCAAGCAATATGTTCTCTGCTGCCTGTCTGTTCTCAAAACTCGTGCTGAGCCAGCACCCAGGCAGCCAGACTGTTTTTGTGTGTGCCATGGCATTGTCTGGCTGCTGTCACAGTGAACATGGGGCAGAGAACAGGAGTGGTTTAGCCACAATGACAGCTTGTGACAGTGCAAGGTATGACAGGCAAAAAATGATAAAACCACAGTGTAGGATGCAGCAGTTTAGCTTTGCTACATTCAGCTATGAAAAAAGGGCAATTTTACTTTCAAAAGTATTTTAATGTATCTCTTTTACTCTCTGTTCAGTGTTTATGCTACACATTTATTAAGAGTGACTTTGAATTTGCCCTTCTGCTGTTGGATGAGAACAGATGTTATTTTCTCCCAACTTCTTGACACCTGGAACTGTCAAAATTCCCTGTGCTCATTCAATTATCATCCAACAAGCAGGATTTATTCCAGCAATTTACCTGGGAGGACCAATTCAACACAAGATAATCTTTTCACTGCTATTAAAATAAACCTAAGAAGTCCTGCTTATTTCATTGGAATGAGTAGCTGTCTTTTAGATAACAAAAATAAAAATAAAAATGCAATTTTATGAAGTCACCTCAGCAGAAGTAATACTGGCAGTAGAAGGCCCTAGCTGAAGGAATTTACATATTTACATTTCACATCTTGCAGTTCCAGTATCTTGAGGGGAAGTCTTGCACCCCCCTTCAGTGGACAAACATAATTTTCCTACAGGTAGCTATTGTGATTGATATTTGAGACCTTAGCAAGGTGTTTTGGCCATATTCCTTTGCCCAGCACCAAGCAGGTTATGTGTTTTCAAGGCATCTCATCTCTAGCAGCTTTGTTTTAACTTGCCTTTGCAGCTCCAAACCCAAAATGTGAACTAAAATGGGTTGACTAGAGTTACAAAGGAGGTTGCAGTCTTTGGTTGAAAATTTAAATAGTTTAAACCACTGCACCAGTGCCACGTGGCAGGATGTGCTCAATGGCCAGTGAAGAGCATGATGACCTTTTCCCCTTTTCCCCATTTTTTTCCTTTTAATTAACTTAATTAATATCTTCTGTTTTCTAGGAGTGTTTTTTCTTTTTTTTTTTTCCTTCCCTTATTAACCTTACTATTTAAACCTTGTGCACCTGTGTTGCAATAAGTCAGGATTTTTCAGTTGGTGCACTTTGGAAACTTGCTGATAAAAGCAGTTAGGAAAAGATAAGTTAGGCTATGGGGTGTCTGTTACAAAAATGCAGGTGTTTCCCATCCCATGCTGCCTGTCTCTTTGAAAGAGGTTTTTGAAAACGAAGTCGCTGCTGAAAAGGTCTGTGCTAAACTCAGTAAGCAGCCAGGCTTCAGTGAGTACTTACAATGCAAAATAGCATAAGGGGGAATGAAAATTCATTTTTCTCTAGCAACATGATCCATTCTACTAAAACAGCATGGAAGCTAAGGTTAGTCTCCTTGTGTCCTTGTTATGACTTATTTTCCAGAAATGTGGAAGCAGCCAGTTGTGCAACATGCTTCCTTTCTACTTCCTGAAGAATGCCATTTTTGGAATGCCTCAGTCTTGGAGCCCCATATAGACTTGTAACAAAGGCTCCAAGGTCTGAATGCGACTTGTTCCCAGTTGTTCAGCATATGCAGCTTCTTGAAGGACTTTCTTTGTTGATATATGTGTTTTAAACTAGCTCCTGATTATGGGTTTTTTTGGATTATGACCTGTTTTAGGTACTGCCTCTTACCTGACACAAAAAGTACAGTCCAACCTTCAGACAGTGTGAGTAAAAACTTTCACATTAGAAATGATGCCAAAACATGTGGCTGTAAGAGGAGCAGAATTTCAGTAAAATGTTTTTTAAAAACTTGTAGGTCCCATTTCTATAGGTGTCTTAGATATGTTTTGAAATTTTTTTCCTGTAAGTTATTTTGGAGCCTCCACTGCTTAATGTCCTTTAATGGGTGTTACCTTTCCAAGAAAAAAAATTAAATTGCTTGAGGCATACCTCAGAATTTTCCCACAGGGAAACACCACCTAATAGAAATTCTGAGGAATGCACACAATACATTTTGGTTATTATGTAATTGCTTAAAATTATTACCAGTAATGTTGGCATTAAAGGGAATCAGATACCTACTGGGTTGCCTCATAAGTTTTCTATTTCTTTACTTCTGAATCTGAAGTATTAAGAAAGTAATCTACCTACCTTTCCAATAACTTTGGAATCTAACAGTCAAATTGATGTAATCAGAGGTTAAAAATGTTGGAAATAACTATATCCACATAAGTCTCCTCAAGGTAATAGAGGGAGACACTATAGGTACTCTCTTGTGCCAGTTGAAAAGCTGCATTTATTAATATTTACTGTCACAAAGGTAAGGACACTCACCCGCTCCCAGTAATTTCCTGAACATTGCAAAATTTCAAAACCACTTGCATTAAGCCCAGAACGAAGTCCAAAGGAAAACTGGCATTATCTGCTCTTGTGCTCAGTGATCTGGTTTATTAAATCATGTTCTAGGTCCTTCCTAAGCTTTTGGGAAGAATTCCTGAGCAGAAATGGGAATATTCTTTCTGCTAACATGACTGCAGCATCCTGGTGTGAACTGCGGCGTTTCCTTTTCCATCAGCTGAACTGAATTCCGATTGCAGATGGACGAGGAACTGGGACACAGCAAAATTAGCAGCAGTATTAGTAAATGAGACAGAAAGTGTCCTTTGCTATTTGCAGCTATTGTGCAGAAGAGCATCTGAGCTGGCTGCCCGTTTTGCTCAGCTCCATGGGATCACATGGCCTTACAAAGGCTGTGACTGGGAAGTGCAGCAGCTGTTGGAATGCAGCATCTCTGGGAATGGGACAGTGAAACATTGAGCTGGGTCTTCAGCACTCCAGCCTTAGTTTCAGGAGCCAGCTGTCCCATGTGCAAGGATCAGGGAACGTAAAAATAAGTGAAAACTCGACAGAAAATTGCCAGGTGTCACGTGCACACCTGCAGAGCTTGGGAGCCTCAGTCAGTGGAAAGGGGTGTGGTTTTGACCGGTTTTGGGCTTAATTATGATGAGCATGGAAATGTCAAAATATACACCAACCCAATGGGACAGATAAAGTTTTCACTGTTTGAGTTCATGGAGGATAATTTCTGTTGCTATTTGAAGATCTTGCCTGTTTACTCAGCACCTGTGCTATCCTCCTATAAGAAATCAGCATTTTACAGAGGGTGGCATTTTTGCATTCTTTAGAGCACTGACTTCACCACTTCAGTTAGCCAGTGGAATTTTACACAATCACTTGCCCTTCTACAGGAGCCTGAACTTGAAAACAAATTGTCAGTAACGTTTTTTTGCCACTGAACAGCAGAAGGTAAGAATGTCAACAAGACCTGCTGATGGCCAAGCTGCAGTTAAGAATTTTGGTGTATTATTCCCTGACATGTGTTTTCTAATTATTCTTAAATTAAAGTCAGCTTTACAAGACAAAAGGTATTCTCCATGTAGTGAGCACTGTCTTCACTCAGTATTAAGGTGCGAACACAGGGCCCTGAGCCAGTCTGGAGGGGAATTACAACATCTGTGTGGATTTGCAGTCCCTAGTTTGCAGGATGCTCTCCCAGATTTCCATTTGGACCTCCACAGCCGTTGCAGCAGGATTGCTGTTGCTAATGGGATGATCAGTTCCAGGAAAGAGTGTCTGGTAAAAACCTGCCTGTTGGAATAGCTGGGACCCAGAGGAATTCTTGCAATGAATGGTCCTGCCTCCTTTGGATATTACTGGTGGCTGTTCTACCAGCAGGTGGGGATGATTTTTCTTGTATTCTGTATTTCTGTATTCTGGACCCAAACAACCATTGAGCTTGCTGAGCTGATTAATAGCCCTAAACAAAAGCTTCAGTGTTTACTCTTCTAGAAGGATGCTTGTCAAATTCAATCAGTCATTATATTTACATGGCAAATAGTTTTTGGGACATATTGTAATCAGCCTGCATATGAATATTTTTCTGAAACAAAGCACAGAAACTTGACACTGTTTGGGGCCCTCTGCAATAAACAGAATGGCTAAAAGAATGTTTGCAGCAGGAAGATAAATATTGCTACATTTTTAATAAGTGCATTTTTTCTTCCATAATGGAAATTCTTGTGCTGTTTTTGTTGGGAATCTTCTTTGTCAGAGGACATACTTATCTTCTCTTGTTTAGGCTCAATTTATATGCTAACTGCTTTGGTAAAATGCCAGGTGACCTTGTGACAATTTTGTACACATTTGGACTGGGGCCCTTGTGGTGTTTGTTTCTGTCACTAGTTTGGATGAAGTTCCTTTTCTTGCTAAGGGAATACTGCCTTATACTTTTAAATGCATAAAGAAGAAATAAAGATGTGCAAGGGAGGTGCTCTGTTTCTTTTTGGGAACAGATTTTTATGGTGCAGAGGTAGTTTCAATCTGCCTTTTTGAAATTGTGTGCTATTTCAAGGTGGCAGAGCAGGCACATTTGCAGGGTTACCATGTCCTTTTCAGAAAGAAAAAAATAAAATTGTGCAGTTTGGCCTAGCAAGGGAAACTTGGATAGTCCATCAGTTTTTGCTACTGTCAGCTCTGTACTTTGTATTACCTTGGCAAAATTTCAGCTAGCAGGCTTTTGTAGGGTTATGGATTGTCTTGACAATAACTGAAACTTGTAAAAAAGTCTTATTTCATTTGGTTACTACAGAATTGTTGCTTTGTAAAGCATATATTTTCTGTGGTTTTCTGTAAAGTAATTTACAAGTGCTGTAGCAAATGTTTTAAACCTTGTTAGGAGAACTTCCCCAAATGAAGTCTGAAAATTCATTGTAGAGGCACCAAAACCATTAAGAACTGTAGCAGGACTATACATGAACAAGAATTCCTGTTCATTATGGTGAGCTGATACTTTCACAATAAAACCCATTTGAATTCATGCCTTAGTAAGAACTGCCCAGCAGCTTAGTGACAGAAGGCAATTGTTCTTCTTTTAAAATTTCACTTTCATGAAATTCTTTACAGATAGATTACAAAAAAAAAAAAAAAACCCAAACAACCAAACCAAATCCCCAAACCAATGCAATCATTTAAATCTTTCCCTAGAAGAACAATAAGGACAATTCTGCTAGGTAAGTAGGAATATTTTGTACATTACTACAAACTTTAAACACAACACTGTATGGAACTGCAGTTTAAAAATTCTTGATTTTAGCATTAATTTGATAGAGTAATGATATATATGAGGGATATAAGTAGAAATTCATATGTGTGAATACACAACCTCCAAAACCCCACATTTGCCAACTTTTTAAGGAATGTCTGATCTTAATGTATATTATTGATTGGTTTTCCAACCCAGAAACTCTGTTTAATTTTTAATACATCTCTCTCCAGGAATCTCCAGTTTCTAATGTGTGTTTAAAACCTCTTCCCTTCCTCGCCCTGCCTCTGAGAGCCCTAAAACACTGACCCTTGTGCCTTTGCCTGGCTAAGCTGGTGTTAACTCAGAGCTGCAGCACATCCTGCAGAAGAGCTGTGTTGCCATTTACTCTGTTAATATCTTAATTTCATTAAGCTGGTGCTAATGGCCTCAGAGCCATGAACACTTCCCTTCTAATGGAATGGTTTGAGTTATTGATTCTTCGGCTTCTTCTCATTATTGTGTGCCTTAAGGTACAAACAAAGTCAGGGGGGCAGCTTCTTTTTCTGCAGATATCTTCCAGAAGTGCTTCTGCACAGTTCAGAAAAAGTATTCCAAATCAAACTGCCCACCCCTAAGTTTCACTGAGTTTTAGGCGCTCGGGTATTTTATTAACCAGGCTTTACTGAGATGGGGGTTTTATTAAAGGAAATGCACATTCTGTACATCCCTTCTTCCACACACAGATTTTCCCATGACTCTCTAGAATAGAAGCATCCAAGATTTGCATGTTTGATTTTTCTGATCTTTACGATGAATGCTGCCTTAGATTAACATCCCAACTGCCTCCTAAATAACTTAGAAGTTACTTAATTGTTTTTTCCCTTGTATGTGAGCTGGAAGCTTTCCAGACAAAATATTTCATTTTTTGAATTGCATAGTACTTTCTCTTTCCTTAATCCTAATGACTCCTGCAATCCTACTGGCTCGGTCAGGAAAGCCACAGTCAGCATGAGTGACACCAGGATAATCTGCTTCACTGTGTATTTTGATAGAAATTAATTCCACTCTGACCCTGTTGTTTTTCCAGACCCATCTGTAGCCTATTCCTTGACCAATTTCTGAAAGCTATGGCTGGAGCAGTTACTGTTGAGTTTTTATGACTACAGAAAAGCCCAAGTGGTTTATTCTGTATATTCCAGTTTGCTGTAAATGTGTTGTGTTTTCTTCTTACAATTTTTTCTTTTTTGTTTTCCTCAGTCATATAAGAGTAAGAAAATGTGTGTGCAGAACATTAAAATTTATTATGGCAGTTGAATTGATGAGTTCAGCATGTCCCTGTGTGCCACTTAAGATGGAGAGGGCAAATGTTAGTTATTCACCTTGGGAAAAATGCATTTATTCCCTTGCACAAACATCCAAGGTAAATTTTGAAATACATTTTTATGAAAAAACCGTCTTAAGGGAGAATTTCAGTGCAGCCTTTCTGTATTTTTATTTACTTGTGCAGCTGAGAGGAAGAAGGGGGGAAACAAAACCCCCATACAAATGTATTTGTACAACAAAACAGAGAAAAACATATACTAGAAGCTTGCTGACCAGAAGCATTTACTGATTCAATAGTTTTACTGTGATCACTTTCAGAACTTGGCCTGACGTTTTTCAGTTGATCACAACTTAAGGGAAAAAATAAACCCCCACCAAATCCACAAACTTGGACAAGAGTCTGGTCCTTTCTTTGCCTTGATGAAGGGCAGGATTTATTTTAAAAGATGTGCTTAGCCTGGACTTGACTTCTGAACTGTACTCCTCCTGCCTTAAATGCGTGTGCCAGGGTGTTGATGCTGACAAAGCTTCAGCAGTGAATTTCTTCAGCTCTCCAGTGTTTTGTGAGAACTCAGTCTTTCCCATGCAAGCTAACCAAAACAAAGTTACCAGTGTTTATCAATATCCACACCTGCACTTGTTTTTCTCAGATTGTTATGACTTCAACTAGAAAAACACTTGGGAACAGACATGCTAGAGTTGTGCCTACCCCCTAGGGGCGTGGATGGCCAGACAACCAATTACTTTATGCCATCTAACTCACTTTGTGAGCTCACATATAAAAACCTCGGGAAAAAAGCCATTAAACCCCGGCTTTGCTGCTTTTCTACTGACCTGGACTCGGGTGGTTTTTCTGTGCGTCCACATTACAGCAGCGACACCAGGGTCATTGTTTGTAGCTTGGGAACAGTGCAGGGAGCCATGTTCTGGGCATGACATTTGACATCTCCCCCTTTCCTGCCTGTGTGCACGAGGTTGATGAGGATTTGCTGTTGCAGGCAAGTGTTGAATTAACAACATCAGTAAGCAAACTGAGAAATTCTCTCAGTTTCTGTATCTTGTGGTGTTGTCGGGAAAGAGGAAGATGAGGAAGTCACAGTGTTGCAGAGGGTATCCTGTTCCTCTGTAGTCTCTTACATTTCTTCCTGAAAGTTTTTGTGAGACTGAAACCTGCCTTAGAGCAGAATTTTGTAATAATACTCCAGTGACAATTAAACGTACTTGTGTCTTTTGGTAATTTCCTGGACAAGTCTGCTGAACGCTGCCCTAAATGGTTGGATTTTGCATGAAAGCACAGAAGATGGGAAAAAGTAATAGAAATAAAAAAAAAATTATTTATTGTTTTCAAAGAAACAAAAAAGAAAAATCAAGACCTTAATTTTTAAAGGAAGTGTATTCTTAAATTTAACTGTTTCAAATTAATTCTAATACCATTTTGATTAGCAGTTTAGGTGACTTTGTGTCTCAATAGCATTTAAATATTTTTGTCTCACTTGGGCAACTACCTTGCATGATAATTTTAAAATTGCTTATTTTAAATCAGTGCTTTACAGGAACTCTTCTGAAGCAGCAAGAGTCTTTCTTCTGCAGAATGAAAAGGAGCAGAACCATGCACAAAGTGGATCATTTTAAAAAAGATGTTCATAAGTCTAGTGTGAGCTCTGCTTACCTCTCTTCCTGCTCAGAGATGCCTTTGTTCATAATAGAAAAGGACTCTGCACTGTATTAATGTTTTGCCTTAAACCTTGAGTAGCTCCCTGGCTTTCACTTCCTTTCCTCATTGTGACCATTCCAGAGAGTGGGAGAAGGATTTAGCTGATGGAAAGTTTGTGTCGAGGCTCCCTGTAAGGGAAGAGGCTCAACTCAACCCAGTCTAGAAGCCTTTACATTTCTCCATGAAAGCACCTGCTTCTCTCCACAAACAGTAGAGGGATTGAAGCTTAATAACCCTCATGCAGATCCCTGCTGTAAAAGGAGCTTAAGCTGACTCGCCCACATGTAGATATCCACTTTGTAAGTGTTTACTGCCAGATGAGATCAACCCCACTTTAAAGGTTTGTCTCTTGAAATCAATAGAGTCAATTATGTGAGTGAGGTTGGCCAGTTTTAAGCTATGTCTTTTAGCAAGCAAAAAAAAGCTTGTTTTTTTTTTTCTCTGCTAGACCAATATTTTGTTGTGTGTCATGTTAGACATTAGCTCCTCTTATGAGGTGCTGTAGCCCTTTTAAGTTGGCTGGATGAGCCATTTATAAAGTGTACTGCACAATAAATGCAGCCCCAAGATGTTTATCTCAGTATTTTAGCTTGAATCTCATTATCTGTTGCATTTTGAATATATGTATATAAACACATTGACATACTGGCTCTGGTAGTTAAATCTTCATTGTATTGAGCCTTTTACTTGGGATGCTCAGGTTCATTTAAATCAAACAGTAGACTTAGCATGTGTTGTGCAGAATCCCAGCCAGAAACCAACACATAAGACAGGATGCTCATAAGCAAACAAGGTATTTCTATGCAGACTGGAGATATTAATTTATATATCCAAACTCAGGAAATTATTTCTGCTGCCATCTGGGGATTTTGAGCGACAAGCCATTATGAGTACTAAAAACCAATTTATAGCAATGATTCAGTTCTAGCTTTTCCTTTAGGCTGCTGCTTCCACTGGGGACTGGGAATATGAGACTGGATTCTTTTGTTTTGTGCAGATTTCAGTGCAGCATCACAGGGATAACACATCATGTGTGAGGCACAAGTTCTCACTGTTTTTTCTTTTTTCTTCTTTATCCTAAAGTATTACAGTAGTGCCAGGGTCACCCCAGCATGCTCTGTTACAAGCTTGTAGTTAAGTTACAGTTTATCTTTAAAAAAATCCCAGTATTATAAAGAAGCAGTCGTGGACAGGAAGGATTTGTTGTGTTTTGTCCTTTATGGTGGAAGTTACAAGAACAGGAAGGTTTTTCCCTGTGGTACCACAGGACCTGCTGCACTCTGTGGCTTGGAGCTGAAGGGCACTTCCCAAAGCAAGGGGATAATTTGTCCTGGTGAAGAAATTACCTTCTCTGAAAGGGTGGGAAAAGTGAAAATGGAAAGCACAAGGGATTGAGACCCTTGGCTTCAGTGGGAAGTGGATGTTGGCTGTTATGGGTACCCTCGGTGCAATTTGGGTGGTTGCCAGCCTCTGTTTATATAACAGGAAAAGGAAGCTGCACACTCTGAAAACAATTTAATTAGACTTAGGTCTCAGGGGCTGCTGGTCTGGTGGCTTTCACAAACACTGAAGCATTTATTCATTCCATTAAAAAGTGAAAGCAGGGAAAATAATAAAATGGGAAGAAAAAGAATACTTTTCAATGCTGCCACTCTAGAAGGGATTTTTAATGTGTAGATTATGGAATGTGTTGATTTTTAAAGGCTTTAGATAAAGTCCAAGATGTGTAAAAAAAATGCTGAAGTATGAAGTGTTTCACAGGTAACCTGAGCTTCTCTTAAGGTCATTTTAATATTTTGTGTGTCATTCCTTACCCACTGGAGATCCAAAAGGGCATCTGTTTTTCAAGCCAGTGCCATATGCCAGCATTTGAATGTGCATATTGGTTTTTGAGGAAGATAACTCCCCACAAAACAAAGGTGAACTAGAAGCAGCTGATGCACTGGGATAGCATAGTTTAAAATTCTTTAAACAGTCTTCAGCTCTCTTGAGATGAAGTAAAAAATAAATTTCTGCCCACATAGCTGAGGACACGTTCTGCTCAGTGTACATGGTACCAAAGGCTGTGCTGTGCTGCTCTGCACTAACCAGACCTTCCCTCACCTGGACATCCAGCTTTGCCTTGTGCTGTACCAGCCCCTTCAGAGCCACTTGGGGCTTCTCTGTGCTGGATTTAAATATTTTCAAATTATGATTCAATATTAATTAATCATTTAAAACCAGTGCAGTCCAGGAAGGGTGGTTCAGGCAGTCACAGTGCTGAGCTGCAATTCAGAAAGCCTGGGTTTAATGCAGTTCCATGGGTATATATGTGTTTTTCATCTGCAGATAAAACACCCTAATGAGCTGGACTGGGTAATGACAGGATGAATATAAATAGCCCTGTGCTTTATGTTATGCATAATGTTATGCACAGTTGCCAACTGGTTGTCACAACGGGTTACCTGCCTTGGCAATGTCACACTGCAGGTTGGATGTGTTTGTGACAGGACAGAGTCTGAAGGTCATGCAGGTCTCACCTCAGTGCTTTTTAAAATTAAATATTTACCTTTCATATTTTTCTTCTTATTTCCCTGAGGATACTGTTTAAAGTTTTTTTTTCCAGTGTCAAATTAATTTTATTCAGTATATCTATTTACTTCTAGAATGGCTAGACATAAAAAGAGAAGATTCAAGGCAAAAAAAAAAAAAAAAAAAGGCAAGCAGCAGAATCTGGCACATGGTGTACCCGAAGTTAAATGGATGCATAATTTGGGGCATCAGGCAAATTAAAGCTGGTTGGTTCCATCCACTGAGTTCTGGTTGTATATCAAGAGTTAAACAGTTGCTGCTCATGTAAGATACTAATTAGGGTGCTTAAACTGTGTGTAAAACAACATATGGTATGTGAACTCATAAAGGAGATTTTTCTGGTCATAGGATTCATTCATTATTCGATAAGAATATTTAATTTATTGACATCACAAAATGAATTAATTCAAATTAATTTTTAGACTCTTTTGTGAGCTTTTTATATGTGGCCACAGAGCAGGTGATTGTCCAGTGGTTGCCATCAAAAGTTCAGTCTATAATTTTTGTGAGTTTGCAGCCTTTGACTATTTTTTTTCTTCAGCAGAAAATTAGTTCAGTTCATGGCGTTCCAAACTCTTTAAAGCCATTAGATCAATCATGATGGTTAGGAATGAACTATATTGTTTAAATTCTACCTCTGATAAGGAGCATTTGTTGAATTTCTTGGTTTGGCAGGGCTGGAGGAGCACAGGCTCTTTCTGAGCTCTGGGTTGAAGAAAGTGGTGTAGGAAAAGGTTTCTAGCCCAGAAATATATTGTGCCCTTTGCATATGGCATAAAGGAAGAGTAGCTCCTCTTCACCTATGTGGCCATACATGACAGAATAAAATTGTCCCAAAATGTGACAGGGAGTCCTGAGAGTACTGGGATACAGATAAACAGTTTGTGTTAAGAAATGAATCTGCACAGTTGAGGCTTTCCTAGGAAAATCTTGTTGAATTGCCAAATTTGGGTAGACATTTCAAGGCAGCAGCTATTTCTGGTTACTGGCAACTGCAGTTGTCTGGGACTTTCCAAGAGCTGCTTATCACAAAGTGTTTTACCTTCTGCCAGCCATAAAAGTTGTTACTGAAATGAAAGATGTTACCAAGATTCACCAGGAGATTTACAGGGCTCCGACTTTATTGAATTTCTCACTTCAGACAGACAATGACCGATGCACTGACCTTGTCTCGTGGGATTTTCTGTAGATTAATGTCTTCTGCACTTTTCCTCCTGCTTTTGTTCTTCACCCTTCTGGTAAGTGCTGCTGGCTAACTGGCAATGCCTGGAGATATTCATGGATGATAAGCCCTTGAGATTTCTATCACAGCAACACCTGAAAAACAAGTACAACTTCTGAGTTTCCAGCTGATGTTCAAATATAATGAATGCCCCTGTAGACAAAAAACAGTGCTAGCTCAAAACCCCTGCCCTTTCCAGACCCCTCACTTAATTAAACAAGCAACCTGCTTGCACCTGCCAGAAGGTGTAAGGTGCAAACTAAGAAAATCAGGTTTATTTTGATGCTTCCAGAACAGGCTTGGGAAGGATGTGGCTTCTTTAAGGAAATAATTCAAAGCCTGAAAAATGTGAATATTTTTATGGTATTGATTATTAATGAAGTCAGGGGAAAGAAAGGTATGAGTATATATATTTTTTTAAAGGAAATTTGTTTGCAAAATGTCGCCGTTATTCTTACTAAGTGAATTGGCACTCTTCTTCTGGCAGCTGAGGCTGTCTGCACAAAAATAAAACCTGGGTTCTAATCTTGCTTGTAATAAAACAAATGTCCCCAGTTAGTGTCTGCCAATATTTGGTGTGGCTAGAGTGCAAATCAGTTAAATCTCTACATGCTGCAATATCCTGATGAGTATCTAAGGCTCCAGGCTCTTACTTTAATAACAGCCAGGACTTAGCAAAGACAGATTTCTTTGAGCCCTGCGTTTTCCTGTCTTTGTACATGGTCTTCTTACAGTCTGGTCTTGGAAATCTTGCAATTAAAGTATCACTATCCCCAAAGACTGATCTTTTAATTTGTACTTTTAGAGCAGTCTCTTTTCATGAAGTAAAAGGAAATTGCATATAAATATGAGTACCTTTTGTATAACTGGGACATTGTACAACACTAAACCTAACTAATGTTTCTTGTTGTATAGACTACGTGAATATTTTATTTATGAACTTTCAAAATAGAATGATCTTGAATTTATTAAGCAGTGAACAATTAAAAGAAATAATTGCAGGTTAAATGTAGGTGAAGTGATTTGAATTGTAAAGTAGAAGAAAGAAATTCAAGGTAGTATAAAGTTTGAGCTGAGGGTCCCTTCCTGTCATATGCATACATTGAATGTGGGAGCATAAGTTCATGTTAAGTCACATGTAAATTAAGGCTGACATTATACTATTCTGCCTGACATCTCTGAATAATTAACAGGGGGGAAAAAGAATTGTACAGTAGATCTTCAGCTTGGAATTCCCTAAATTTAAATATCTACTATTGAATATATCACTGTGTGTTCCCCTTCCTCTCTCTCCTTACAAATCCTCTTACATCTGGTCATCACCATGTAAAATTTCTATTTTCACATAACCATACTCTACAGCCAATAGAGTGAAATGCTCTTAAATTTAAATGCTTAGGAAATAATTTTCATTCAGCTGGGAACCACAGAGTAAATTGAAGGGGAAAATTAAGTTTTCTATATTGTATAACATTAGTCCGTGGAATTGTTCTAAATTTTACTGTGGGTGCTGAAACTTGTTATTCAAAATATGTTAATGTATAGGTGTACACATATTTTTTCCATTGTGATGGCATCAGGTGGGACCTTTCTGGAAGCAGCTCAGCCTGGTGGGGAGATGGATCTGGGATGTGAGAGTCTGTCCCTGATGCAGCTCTGGAGCAGGGAATGTGAAGGCTCCGCTTCCTGCTTTGGGTAGTTGTGATTGAAACCCCCAGGACTAATCCACCTCTCAGTGGGAGATTTTTCTCAGCTGCAGTTCAGCTTCAAATCTTACTGTATCAAAAGTAAACTCTGAATCTCAGCAAAAGAGTCTGGAAAGTGGAGCATCCTCCTCATCTTAGGGGACAGATCTGCTGTGGCAATTTGAGAAGAAGCTACAGTGAACAGAAGTGTAGCACATCACTCTTACTGCATCTGCTCTCCAGAATTTTTATATGAAACAATATTTTGTGTTGAAATTTCCCTGAATTCGGCCAGAATAATCTTTTTAAAATACGGACAATTAAAGAATTAGGGCTAGAGTAACTTTTGTACTGCAGGGCCTGTAGCTACTGACTTTGGTACTGCAACCAGGAGCTGCTGACAGCTGTAGTATCAGACATTTTAGTGGTTCTTCATTCAAATTTATTTAAATTTTTTATTCAGTGAAAAATACTATTTCAGCCTTACAGTCATCCTGGGGTGAAAACAACTTAAATTTGTGAGTATAAACAGTGTTTACAGGATAATCAATTACTCTATGAGCCATGTACAGTTATTGGTACCAACCCCATTGTATGAAAGGTAGAAAGAGACAGCTTATATGAGAAAGCTGCTCAGTATTTGAAAGAAATTTAACTTGCAAGGCTCTGAGATTTGGGATTTGGTTTCTTTTTGCTGGTCATAAAACAAACTGCAGGGTTTGCCTGTGAGAGTAATGGCAAGTTTATGACAAAAATCATCTGTAAGAATTAGCACAGAGGCCTGGAACAAAATTTTAAAACAGTGACATACCAGATTAAAAGTGATCCCTTTGTCTGGTCTTGGCTTGCTACAAGAGAGTGTGCAGTGGAGTGTGCCCATGCTAGAAAGGTGTATTCAGTTTGTATTCAACCAGCAATCAATTTCAAGATACAGATGGCTAAAGGACATGTTAATTCAGTGGTATTTGTCAAAAATGTGTACTGTACCTTTTTTTCTCAACTTTCATTGAGTTTACTGAGATATTTCTTGAGGGAAAATGATAAAATTGAGAAGACCTAGTGGTTCATTTCATGTAATTGAAATTTATTTAAGACTCTTCATTTTTTCAGGCACCCTGGTAGAGATGTAGCCTTTGGAAGGCATTAATGCCTGTTATCACCAAGACTTCTGCTCCTTAACAAATGAACACACTGAAAAGAGAACTGCTCTTTGAAACTGCTAAATAGGCTCATGCACTGGTTTTTCTGCTGCACGATCTCTGTATTCTGCTTAAATTACCTTTTAAAAGTTTCTAACTTATGTTGAACTTCAGTCATCAAGAATTTTTATTCGAGAGTGAAAAAAATTCTCCTGCTTAGTTCAGCAAGTTCTGGATCAGATCTTAGACATGTCAATTCTGCTGCTGACTTCTGGGTTTGCTAGTTATTAGAAAGAAGAACTTTAAAGTAATTTGTAGCAAAGTGATAATTAGACAAAAACAGGAAGGTGGGTAACAATATTGCTTATAAATCAAATCTGTAACACCTTTTGCAGTTGTCCCCGTGATGAAGCAGATGTTTCAGGTTGTTGTGGTTTAGCTGTGGAGTTCTTGGAGGCAAACTGAGTTTTGACTTCTGGGGATGTTTGATTGCAGCAGTGACACTCATGGTGATGGGCAGCTCCTCTGACAGCCACATTCAAACTTTTGCAAGCACTGGCCTGAATGAAAAGCTCAGAGGAGGGCAAGAGCTGCGGCAGAGCAGAGTTCCAGTGCTCCCAAAGAGCAGCCCTGTCTGATCTCCCTGCTGCCCTCCTGCAGCTGTTTGCATTTGCATTTGCCCAAGTCCTTTGGTTTCAGTGATTAATGGGGTGGCTGCTCTGTGTAATTAGGACATCACATATATATTTTTTCAGTGTTTTGATTTGAAACGTGCTAGCTGTTAGGGAATTGTCAATATATTGCCTCTGATATCTTTTCAAGTGCAAATTTCAATCTCTTGCTTGTCTGCAGTTATTTGAAAAATAAAGTCAATATTTTACTTTTTCAAAAGTATTACCTCCTTTTTTTTTTAATCTGTGTTGAAATTTGATGCAGTTGTTCTCTTAGTGCAGATTTTCAATTTCTAACTACAAAAAGGTAGGTGAAAAAGTTGTTTAATGCAGTAGGCTTCATAGCAGCTATATCATGAGATATCTGTGGGTCTGGCTTTGGAAATGTCCCTAAGTTCCATAAGCATGAGTGGAGTGTTTTTCTGGGTTGGTTTTTTGTTTCCCATTGAAATCTTGGTATTTTTTCCATTGTACAATCATTCCACACCACCAATAAAAGTAAATTTGGTGTGGGAAGGAGTCATCAAAGCAAAATCTCTTTCACTAGTAGGTAAGACAGGATCCTTGAAAAGGAATTTGGCCTTGTTCCTGTTGGGTAACTCCTAGGAAGGCTTTAATAGGCATTAAATATGCACTCCCATAGGTTTGCAGGCTGACTGAAGGGACAATACAGGAAGATTCTTATCACTTTTGGGTGACAAGTTTTCTTGGCATCTGTCAGCAGCAAGTGCAGCTGTGCTTGCTGAATCATGTTCAGGTCAGCCCTAAGAAGACAGGGCTGTGTTTTGGAAGGGCAGATTGGGATGCAGTGGCTGAAGCAGTAATGGTCCCTGACTGCTGTGGCAGTCACTGTGCTTTCAGCAGGGATGGGGGAACAGGAGATGTATCCAGTCCTGAAAAACCCGGGCTCTGTGGGGGTAGCAAATGCTGCCAGAAGAACATGGAAAAGAGCTGGTCCTCCAGGCACCTCAGCTGTCTCAGGAGTGACTGACTGTGAGTTTGGGTTATATTCTCTTGCAGTGAAACTGCCCAGATGAATTCAGGTGATGCTGGAAAGCTGGGCCATGTGGAATTGTGCCCTATTTTTAGAGCCACAGTGTCACTCAGCTGTCAGAGGGAAGGGAAAGGAGCTGTGTGTGTGCAAGCAGAGCACTCACTCTTCTCCAGCTCCAGGGATGTGTTTGCTCCCACTGCTGGGATGCCTGGGTTTTTGCAAAGTGTTTATCCTCACATCCTTCCCCTGAAATGGGAAGGTGCTGCTCCTTGCAGTTTTTCTGATAGGGACCAGAGATGGATGGGTGCAGATGTGTGTGCCTGAGGGTGTCTATAGAAGTGCTGCAAATTGAATCTGAGTCTCTGGACTCTGGGGTTGATACATTTAATTGCTGTCACATCCCTCCACCTTTGAGCTGTCCTGTGCTGTTGTGAAACCCTAATTGTGCTGAAGTGGGCTTGTTTTGCTATTGCTTTCTAAATCTTCTGCATGTACCTGAGCATTGCTGAAGTACTCTCAGTCAAAGAAATGATTCATGCCAAGGTGAGTTAGCTGATTTTCCATTTTTTTTGTTGAGAACCTAACCTTGAAGTGCACATTTTGCACTGAGCTGAGAAATTCTTTTTGGTGAACTTCATAGATTCCTACCTACTGCAGAACTTCTCTGACTGATGGAATTCCATTTTTTCCTGGGATGTAACTCATGTCTTTACCTGCTTTATTTTCCCAGTTGTCAATTTAGATCTGTATTTGTTTATACTGACTTTAAACAGGGTTTTTTTGGATTTCTTTTTATGAGGGTTTTAGCCTGTTACCATCCTGTACATGGAGGAAGCTTCTCAAACTAATGTCTGAGCAACCAATCTTCTGCTTGGGTGTGTGAAGCTGCTTCAGTATTAAAAAAAGAAAAATATTTCCATAGCAACCTATTAGAAGCACAGAATGTTTTTGCTGTGTAGGGTTTTTGTTGTTGATGTTGTTACACCCTTACAGTGGAGATCTTTGACTGCTGTAACTGAGCCAAAAAAAGTAGCCAGTAATAGCACAGCAACATTTGTTTTTCTATTTAGGACTTTGTTCTGCGTATATACTTTTATAAATAAATGTAAACTGTTATTAATGAAATTTCCTCAGGTTTCTTAAACAGCTACATATTTTGCCCACATTATCCAGCATTTCTTCTAAGTGCTGGTACAGAAGAATCAACAAACCTGCAGAGCAGAAGATGAGAAAGCAAAATGAAGTTAACCACCACGTTCAAACAGCTGGATGAGCTACTCTCTATCTCCCCAAAGAAGAAACATGCTTTGGCATTTATTTTCATTAAGGGGTGGATGGGCACCACTGTACCTGTGCTAGAGAGCCTCAGGATAATGGAATGAGCCTAAATACTCAATTTCTGCTTTGGTTACATAAGGAAGTTGCACATTCCCATCCAAAGCAGCCCCGTTTAGTGTTTTTTGGGTGGTGTTCCAGGTCATTTCCAGTCATTATGGGTGGGCAGTAACAACAAGGAAGGCTCTGGACTTTTCCCAGTCAGGCTTTGTTGTATTGCCAGATTAAATAACAGTGAACAACAAGATTGCACTTGGCTTCATAGGCAGAGTGACAAAACACTGCTGCTCCTGAGTAGCTCCTTGTTTCATGACCCTGTTGGTTAGGATTCCTGTTGCAAGATGAGGAATTTCTTTTGCCACCTGGTTGTCTGAAGGCTGGGAGGGAGAGGGTGTTTCAGGCCACTCAGCCTTTCCTTTTGGATGTTGTTGTTATTATTATTATTATTATCCATTTTTCTGCAATGTAATGTCTGTCTCATAGAGGAACCCAAGAAAACTGTTTTGGTCTTTTTAAACATCTTTCCTGAGAAATTCCATATCTGCTCTGCATTGTCTCTTGCTTGTTTCCAAATCCTTAGTTTCCCGTCTTGCACCTCTTTACAGTATTCCAGATCCAGTACTGCTGCACTGACCGGATTTACATCTCTTTGTATCAACAGAGACACGGTTTAGTTGTGCGCCTGGCAGTGTTAGGTTGGGCTCAAGCTAGAAGTTTTTTACAACCTAAATGATACAAGGGAACAATGAAGAAACAGAAGAGGCAGCATGTAATTTAAAGGTCCATTCGTTTTAAAAGATGCACAAAATGACATTTATTTGGCTTAAAGAAATTATTTCTTTGTACATTCAGCTTATTTTGGTAGTAATATCTGGAATACTTGAATTTTGCCCCAGGACTTTGCAGTTGACTTCTCTGCTTCACTGTAGTCCTTTACCATTGTAAAACTTAATAGCCTTGAATAAATATTTAAGTAGATAGCTAGTGGTCTCTCAAAAAAGAGTTGACTGAAGAAGTGGGGCCTCATTTTACATTTGGTGGAGTAACTGATTAACAAAGAGGGGGTTAGAGTGTGGGGGGTGCTGCCCTAATCCTGTCACTTCCATGTTATGATTATGTGGAAAACTTGCTCATTTAGTTCAAACTGAATTTTTTTTTTTTTTTTTTTAATTGATGCCAATATTTATTTAATTAAAAGTGCAAAGGGGAAGTTCAGAACAGTTGGATTCACTGCATGGGGATGTGACCATTTTGCACCAGTTTACTCAGTACCACTACAAGGTTATTAATTTGGGTTGTGCCCTTCCCTGTTGATTCACAGGCTGGTATATTTTGAGATTGATACAGGAAATCCATACTTGTCACTGCTTAGCTTGGCTGTCATGTCACACCACTGGTATCAACCAAGTGACACCACTTTGCATTTGTGTCTCTGTTTAGCTTAGGAAAGCCATGGGGATTGTTGAGGCTGCTGATGTAACAATAATATCGTGTTGCATGTACCCTGACTGGTGTTTGTACACTGGTGTGACTGACAAGATGTGTGCATTGATTAAGTTTTGGGTGTGATTTATAGATTCTTACTGAGTTTATATGAAAATTTATTTGCAAACTGCAGGAATCTTGTCACATATATAATTTGCTTTCTTGAACCTTGTTGACAGTTAAACTTCAGGCTGAGAGAGGTAGCTCTTCACGTGGTCAATTTGTGAACCTCCAGCTTAACTCAGCTGCTGTTTGGCTTATCTGGGATTGGTGTCCAGAGGCCTCTTTGAAGAGCTGTCAGTTTAGCTGGCAGGTGTTTATTCTGCAGTGGTGTTATCTCTGAGCAGGGCTGATCCCTATTTCAGAATAGCTGTGACACCAGTGAGCACTGAAGCTAACATTTCTGAAAGTGAATTCAAACAGCTTGATCCAAAAGGCTGCACTACATCAAGGAAAACCTTGCCTTGTGGAGATCAGCTGTTAGCTTAGTAACTGGCTGACATGCCCCAGAACACCATCATCCACAGTCCAGTGATCATCTTCCACTTATTTGTAAGGCTTCTTCCACCAGGAATGCTGGGATCCTGAAACTTCATTAACGTTGTGGGATTCTGTGAAATGCCTTTTCTTATTTCTGACAGAATGGTTTACACTCTTTAATTTGAAGATTTGGAGTTTTTTCTTACCAACTCTTCTCTTGTGGTTACTTGCTACCAACAGATCTCTTATATATATTTTCCTTTTTAGCACTGGAGTAGTTTGGCACTAATAAGCTGCATATTAGAGCTGGAGTAGATCTATGTGGGTGAAACCACAGGTCACAGAGGGGTATTGAAATTCAAATGAGTCAAAGCTTTGTTCTTCTCTGAAGATCTTTTACCCAGTGTTTTGAGCAAATTTGTTTTTCAAGGTGATACTCTCCTTTTGTGCTGCTTTTCAAGGTGGTGAAAATGTATTTAAATTAAGTAGACAATATACCTACATCATGCCAAAAATTGCATTGCTTTGTAGATTAAGCACCTGAACTTCATCCCATGGTGAAATGCAAGTTTAGTGTGATTTGGTGTGAACAGAAACCAATTTTCATGGCTTTGTAGTTCAGTTAGTGTAGCATTTCATTACAGTGACTAGGAACCCTCTGCCTTCTTTCCTCTGAGTTAAACTTTTCTACGGCTCAACGTAATGTGTACTTTTTCTTGTTTTATCTTTACTCTCAGGATTTCCTAATACTCCCACAGCTGCCTTACATGTCATTCTGTTTTTCTCAGAGGTATCCAGGCAATTCCATTTTTTTCCTCTTTCCTCTGAAGAACTTCAAAGATCCAAAAACAGATCCCCAGAGATTGGTTCAAGAGTTGACAGAAAGTCTGTGTTCAGGTTTGCATCTGTGTTCTGCCATGGACTCTTAAAGTCTGCCATAGACTTTTAAAGTCCTTGATGTCTCTGCCTGAAATCCCCACCTGTACAGTTTTGGCTTGTTTCATGAGAGAATGCTAAATTCCTCTGTGATACCTGATGGGACTCACTGGTGTGCCATTACTCTGGTTAGCTGCTGCCTCTTCTCTCAGTTCTGTGTCCTCACTCTGCCACACAGACCCCTGAAGTCTTCTGGCTGCTCAGAAGTCTGTTAAACCTGGTTCTGGCTGGAAAAGATCAGCAAAGATATAATGACTGAACAGGATGTTGCTCCATGCTACAGGCAAATCTCTTTGTGGCCATCAGGAGCTGTGCTATGACCAGTACTGGAGAGTGAGAGTGTTAATTTATAGTTACAAAATCTTCTATGTGAATATTGATTCATGTACAATTTAAAAAAAAGAAGAGGTATCTTTTACATTTTGATGAAGAGTCCTCAGGAGCCCCATCATGAACATGTAAATGCATTTTGTAAGAGTGAGTGTGTTCCTGCAGCACATTCCAACCCCAAATGAGAGGCATGCCTGTTCATTTTGCATGCCTGTCAATTAATGGAATGTAACAGATGTGAAACTTGAAGGCAAACTGCTGTGGAGCAGCTCCTGTCCTGACTAGGGCTATGTGTTCATAATATCAGCATCTTCCACAGATGGGTGAAAATGTGGAGATCATCAGGGGCACTTGGAATTATCCAGAGATAGCAGTCCTGTGTTTCAGATGTGCCAAAGGCTGGAGATACTCGAATTCTGATTCAGCCCCTATAGTTTGACTTGATATAAATGATATTTTCAGGTATATATTTTTTTTTTTACTTTTAACAGAACCTCCTTACAAAATTCTGCTCCAGACGTCTCTTCTGTCAAGCAAACCCTGCATGTACAAGTCAATTGTATGTTTCCATAAAACAGTACAAGTACTCCTAGTCAAAATAGCTTTTAAACAACCTGTGTGAGAGAGAACAGAATTATGGATTTTAATATTAATATCTATTGACTATCAAAGTTATTTGGCTTGGTACTATATCTCACCTAATTCTGAAAGGTTTATCCAAAGCTCTTCCCTGTTTTCTTGTCTGTGCAACTTAAGGCAGGCAGAGTCCAGCTGCTGGAATAAACAGCACCTTGAGCAAGTGAGACATGGAGAACTTGATATGTTTAGTTTTGTCATACAAAGTCCAGTAACATGCTAAAGTTGAGATCGATTCTTCCCTCCCTCAGTAGTGATGAGACAGCTTTTCTGTGGGGCAGTAGATACGTGGATGTTAAAGAAGGTGTGCTGAACAGCAGATCATAATGTCAGAGTCCACAGCTTTTCCTCGGATGCCTTTTGCTTAGCTGAATACTTCTGAGGCATTCAAACCAATGCAAACTGAGGATATCTTAAGGGGTTTTGTTCTTCATGCTTTTTTAATCAATAAGTTGCTTAAAATGCTTCTGTGGTTTAAGGTGAATGGGCAGTTATTGCAGAATTTTAAAGCAGCAGCTTACAGGAAAAACTTTACAAAGTTACATTTCATAACCCCTTCAGTCAGCAGAGCAATTGCTGGCATCTCTTGGGGAAGCAGCATGTGTTTTTTCTTCTCCCCATTATGAGTTTGGGAGGGTTCACTCCCTCACCATCTGTGGTGCGTCAGCATGAACCCAAACTCCTCTCCATTGCTTGTCTCCTTTGGAAGCTTTGCCTACACAGTGGGCATCGTTTGTCTCTGTCCTAATTCCCTTCTGACTGTAAATGCAACAGGAACATTTGCAAAGAATAAATCTTTTCAGTGTATTGACAAAGCTGCTTCTGTAATTGTGTTAGCTGAAGCAGACGATGAGCTGCAATCCTTTTTGAATTAGGGTTTATGTAACTCTAGCCCAATTCCTGCCTAAGCCTCGCAGCTCGATCCACAGCAGTGAGCACTGACAGCTCGTGAGTTTTGCTGCAGTCTCAAATGTGTGGCCTCACACAATGACTCTGGGAGTGTTCAGTCTGCTTTTTCAGCCTGGGTTTGCCCTGCTTCACAGCCGTTCCCCTGTGGCAGTGTCGCCTGGAAAAGAAGGAGAGAAGGCTCCGTTGTAGCCAGGGATGCAGTCATTCCCAAGCAGAACAGTTTGGGATGTGGGGAGGAAGCCAAAGGAGCGTGGTTGGCTGCTGGAGCAATTTGGCTGTTGCTCTGTTTGCAGAAGCTCCATGTGGATGGAGCCAAGCTGGCATGGAAAAGCACAGTCCCCTCTGTTATGCTTTGATCTGAAAGCATTTCCTGTGAACCCAGGGAGGCTGCAGGAAAGGATGGAGGGGTCTCACCTGTCACAGGGTCTTTTACAGAATTTGGAGTGAGGGAAAGCCTCCCATCCTTGCATTCTTTAGCTCCCCACTGTTACATCCTTTCACCATTGTGTTGTTTGGAAAATGGAGGTGAAAAGCAAGAGAGCAGTGGCATAGGTAAAGAGCTGGAAATTTGTGTGTTCTAGGAGCTTTTTAAAGGTCTCTTAAAGAGTGAATGCACAACCAAGCTGACTGGAAGCTGCAATTACACCAATGTTTCAAAACAAAACCACAGAGTCCTCCCAGACCTGCATCTTGCCCTTGTTACAGCTCTAGAGTTCATTTTTATTGTTCTACTTTGCTTGTGTTTCCAAAATACCATTTTCATAATGTGTTTTCTCACCACAGAGAATTACCCCAAATCCATTGCACAGTGAGTGAAATACCTGACACTGGGTATTAAAAAAGAGGGAATTGGTTTGATGACACCAAAATCTCAATGGGAATGAAAACCAGCAGCACGTGTCAAAAGAAAATATTTTTAAATGATCAGGCCATTTTTTAGTTTTGAACATCTCTAAAGGAGTGGAAGTTAGGATGTCACGTTCTTCTTACTGTATTTATTTGGATATATCACAAGGTGGAATTTGAAGTTAGAGCAAAAAAGGAACTTTGTGCAGAACAGGTGATGTTCTTCTTGCCAGACATTACTCTTTAACTTTTTTTGGTTCCTGAACATGAAAACTTCAGTACAAAGTAGAAAAAAAGAGCAATTGATCTATTCAGCTTCTATAAAAATTTTAGCACACATCCAGTGGCATTAAGTTTTGGACAAAATTTCTGGTAAGTAATTAGTAAGACAAAAATCAGCTTAATTTTTCACTCTTAATATTTGACTCTCAGGTAAAGATTGGAAATCTCACAAAAGCTTCCATAGTCTGCATTTGAAGACTAGTAATAAACTCCCTGTTGGATTATGACTGGGGGTTTTTCAGCTTCTGAGGAAAGAGGGGATTAATTGAAAATGTCAGCTTAGGTTTGTTGGATTTTTGAGGGGACAGTGGGAAGGGTGACAGGGTCTTTTTATTCCTTCCACAGTTTCAGAGATGAGAGTCTTTCCAGATATTGAAGAGTTTAAATTTGGAGCTGTGTTCAAACTGATCCTGGAGATTTACATGCATAAAAGATTTTCCCAGGAGTTGTTAAGAAGTCTTTGGAGTTGGGTGAGATTCTCATGAGAATTAAACTGGCTGTGGTAGGCCGCACCTACTGTCAAGATACTGCTCAGGGAGGAAATGGAACAGAAAACTCCATCTGGACCCTTGAATAGTTCATCATGTGGTGACTGAATCTGTGCTTTGAGCTTGAGGCTGACGATGTTTTGTGATAAATATTAGGAAAAATATTTGTAAATTCACATTGGAGGCTTAGAGAAGGGATGTGTGGTTTGTATTTTTAATCTTTTTTTAATTTATTAGATATTCTGATGAATTATTCTGTGATCCTTCTGGCTTGCTGAAAAGCTGACTGTCTCAGCTTTTGAGTTACTAAAAGGGGTGCTGTGAGCATATTTCCCAAAGGTTTACAGTGGGGTTAGGTAAAATATAGCCAGTCCTTGACAGTGCTGAGGAAAACAAGTCAATCCTTGTTTTCAGTGTCACTGGACACTGATAGCAGAATATCTGAGTTAATACATGGAACTGTTGCAGCTCTATTCCATAAGCCTGACAGTCTCTCCTTACTGTTTTGACAAAGATTATTGATTTCCCTATTCAACTTTTTCTCTATTTGCAGTTGTTCACACTGCTAATCTAATGGGATGGTGTGAAAAAATGTACTGGTTCTTTCTTTAAGTTTTCTTGGGGCTTGATGTCTTCTATCTGCTGGGCTTTTGCCTAGAAAATGGCTGTTGCACTGCAATTTCACATCAATTTTCATCATGTTACACACAGATCTTGTTTATATTTAATACATAACACACCTATCTATTGTGTCTCTGTATAATTATAGTACATCTTTTGCATGATTACTGTAATATACAGATATTAGATTATATTTGTGTAAGCATATGATTTTTTTCAGTAATATGCACATTTTTGTCATGTATTTCCTTCAGTTTCTTTTCATCTGCGGAGATGTATACATAATTTCTATGAATAATGACAACTTTTATGCATCTCTACTCTTGAGTTGTTCTGTAGAGAGTATCCAGCAAAATTATCATCTACATGGAGTACTTCCCAATAGTAATTTACTCTGTAGTGTGTAGCCTGCTGGGACTTATTATGCAAATGTTACGTTTGCTGGATCAACCCCATATTTTCTGAAATAATGTTTTTTTCATTGCTTTGGGGAAAAAAACAAAAGTTCTGACAAGGTCAGTATTCACTTCTTTCCTTACCTGTTACCCCTGTCCTTCCATTACAAAAAAAATTAAAGCAGATTACCTCCCACTGGTTGTATGAATATGTCCTAATTGCTCCATCTCAGCAAAGGCACTGAATGCCCACGTGCAGGCAGAATGAAACACTCTCTGTGGGGATGAAAAAAAACCCTGCAGAGGTAGCCCTGAGTTTGAAAATAGCTTTTGAGTTCTCATTATAAGGTCTGGGGTTTCGTTTCTTCTCAGCAGCCAGCTGCAGACAGAAACACTGGGAGCTGAGGCACAGTTAGACCCGTGGCCTTTGGTCCTGGGCATTGCTTTGCTTTGGAGGAGCTGCACCACAAATACCTGAACTACAGAAGGACATGCTGCTTGATGAAATGGGAGGCTAAGGAAAGCTGCTGTCTTCCAGCATTTTCAAATTACAAAGTCTGTTGAATAATACTGCTCAAGAATATGTTGTAGGCAACAAATGAGTCTTAAAATTACCCTAATAACATGAAATTACCCTAAACCATAAGAATTTTCCTTTTTGAGTTTCATAGCAATTTCTTCTTATCAGTTTTTAATTTCAAGCTGAGGAACTTGACAGCAGCTGTTTCAAGTAAATGTGGTTAATATGATCTTGGAAATTTTTGGTGGCTTCATTACGCTTGATATTCATTTTTGACTTCTGTATGGTCGTAAGGACTTGGTAGAACTCTCTTTTCCCCCAGTGTATGCACGCACAGGGCAAATGGATTCTGTTTGTAAATTCTCAGCTCCCTGGCACGGGCACAATTCCTGTTTGTACAAGTGCTTTGTGATGTGCAAATGTCCGGGGGTGTTTTATTCCTGGGTCGGTGTTTGAGTGGGACCTTTGGTCGCTGGGGCAGGTGGCGGAGCATCCCCGGGCTCTGACGGGCGCGTTTGGGATTTGTCACCGCGCCCCAGCTGTGCCAGGAACAGCGCTGGAGGCCCTCGGTCAGTGCCCGGAGGAGGTGAATCCCGCTGGAGTCAGTTCCCAGCAGGCCGGGGCTGGCTCCTGCCGGGACGGGACACACGGAGCCCGCGGCCGCAGCGGCAGCCCCGCTCCCAGAGGCGGCGGTGCCCATCCCGGGGCTGCTCCCAGCCCGGCGCTCGGCTCACCCGGGGCATCCATCCATCCACCCACCCATCCACCCATCCACCCATCCATCCATCCACCCATCCATCCATCCATCCATCCATCCATCCGGCCCAGGAGCGAACCCGTGCCCGAGGCACAGCGAACCAGTGCCAGTCACCGCTTGGGCAGTCCGGGGAGGGAGCCTGAGCTCTGCCTTTGTAACAGGGAAGGTGGGGAGCGAGGGTGACAAGCTCAGTGCAGAGTTTGGTTTATTTTTTACTGCTTTGGGACGTGGCTGGCACTAAATGAAGTGACATGAGGCGTTTTCTTTTGGAAATGCTGATAACCTTCAAGCTGTCAGTGTTATCTATAATCCACTTACCTTTTTTTTTGGTTTTAAGCCTCTTGCTGTCCTTTTCCCTCTGATTGTATGAGGCATTCTGGGGCTTTAATCAGACTGCTTTGAAAGCTTTGGGTCTGTCATTTTCTTCATGAGGCAAACAAGTCTTCTCATTTTATTAGCCAGTTTTTAATGAACTAATACTGCTTAGTTTAACCACGTAGGTGCTTCTTGCTTTCCACAGGCAGACAGCATCTCCTTTTATTTTTAAAATAATTTTTTTTCTTTAAAGTGTAACAGAATGACTGTGTAGCAGAGGGTAGATTTGAGATCTGAAGAGGAACCAGCTTTTTTCTTTCTGTGGTTGCTTGCACTTACTTCAGACAGGTGTATGGATGATATTCAGAATGGGAAGAGCAAGTTAAAAACTGGCAAAAATGAACAGGCTGTGAAATATTCCCCTTTCTATTCACTTAATTATTTAAGAGTATGCTAAAAATTCCATGTATGACAGAAAAAGATGTACTCACTTTTATGCTGCTGGAAAGAAAAAGTTTTGTGTGGAACTAGAGTGGGAGTGAAGAAAAACAAGAGCACATTGTGTTTGAGAGGCAAATCAGACAGGCTCTCTTTAGCCATGTTATTTTGTGTGCTGCAGGAATGGAGAATGGTTTTCTGAGGGGTCTGCTCCAAAAAAATGCTTATACATACACACATCTCGGAGTTTAGAAAGACAAAGGGACATGATTTATTTTTTTGTTGCACTGAGATTGAGAGCCTAAGTCCCATCTGCTATGCAACTCTCACTGGATTTTCCCTGGAATACGGTCAGTAACACCAATTGCAGGAACTTTTTGTGATGTTACATTAATGTAAAGCTGTTGGAAACTAATTCTGTTTGATAATATGCAAGTGATACAGCACGGATGAGATTTGAAGAATAACAAGGCCCAGAAACTTAATGAAATTTTGAAAATATTCATAAAAAAATTGTTCCAAAATCTGAGAGCTATATGAGAGAGCAGTACTGAGTTGTAAGTCAAATTTAGAGTCAGTGTGAATTGGTGTAACTTCACAAAGACAGATGAGGTTAAAGGAGCCCTTAATTTTTGCTCTAAGAAATTAGGCAAATTGGCAACATCTCAAAGAATATCACCAAATCAAGTAGATGTGGCATCAAGAGTGGTGTCAAAGTAGCTAGATTTTGAACTGTGTTATTTTGCATTTTTAGTACATTATGATGGAAACCAAGACATACAGCAAGAAGTTTTTTTTCCTTAACCCCTTAAAACACAGTTTTCCTGTGATTTGCTTTAAAGAGAGGCCACCATAATGTTTCTACTGTAAATTGTGTTTGAACATTCGGATCAGAGACAAAACAATGTTGTTCTGTAGCTAACATTTGTATTTATTTCTTGGGATATAAAGATGCTAAACCAGAGTGAGATCTGAGGAAACACTAAACCTGGACTCTTCTGTGAGCAGTAAACTGTAGAATATTGAAGTTAGAAGTGCTGTAAACACAAGGTTTACCAAAAATAAAAGAATCCTCATTTGAAGCCAGTGGCAGCAAAGCTCCCTGTGTGTTACAGTGATGCCCTATTACTGTGCCAGTTTCATTGCCTTCTGTGCATTAACATGAATTGAAATGAATTCACAGTGGCTCAGGTCTTCAGTTTCCTTTACAGACAGGAATAGGAGAGAGAAATCCACTGTATTCAGGTAGGCTGAAGCCAAAATGAAACAACAAGAGGCACTTTGGAAGAGAGAAGCAAACAGGAGAAAAATGGGGATGTTGCTGGAGATGATGAGCATTTGGTTAAAAATAAAAGCTAAGCTTGGACTTCATTATGCAGCTGATAGTTGGTAATGCAGAATAAGTGAAGCTGTGGAGCATGAACAAACTGCCTTTCAGAGAAGGTGAGTTTCAAGGAAGGACTAAAACGTGAGTCATGTAGCTGTGTGTCAGAGGTAAAAATGCCTCCTGCACCGCCAGTCCTGCAGCTGCTCACTTTAGGTCTAGTGCTGCTCTCAGAGAATTAAGATTACTAACATGCCATTACCCTCAGCTGCTCTCCTGTCTTATTTCCTGCCATTTCTGTTTGGGTAGAGGCCAGAGGCTTGCACTGAATGCTGCCTGCTGTGTGGAGCCCTGTGCAAACATCAGTCAGAGTTCCTGCCCTGAACGATTTGCACTGCAATAAGCAATCGTGGTATGCAAATGAAACCAGGAGTGGATGGGCAGGAGGACACAAAAGAATGCAGACAGAATTAGAGGCTACTTTATTATTGGCCTGGCTATGTGCATGATTCCTTCCAACAATCCCATTAGCCCGCAGAACTCTACCTTGGATGTCACTTCAGATGGTGACAGACTTGAGGCCAGTTGAGGTTTGCCACCAAGTTCCATTAGATGTGAAAGTGAATTTGAATCAAGTGTTGTTTTCCACCTGGATTGTACCTTTTTGAAGCATCTCTCCAGCCTGTTTTCCTGTTACACCACTTTTTTATTACCTAACAGTACTGGAGCAAATAAAAGATGTTCTATCTCGAGCAGCAGCCATAAACAACAAGAGCAGGGCAAGCATGCATGACAGTGCTTTCCATTCCCCTCTGAAGCTTCAGCCATTTTCACCCCGTGGATTTACTGATACAGGTGTGGTTCCAGTGGTTCATGCTGCCTGTGGTTTTCCATGCCCATGCCCTCCATTTCCCCTTCCATCAGGGTAATCTTCTGCTCCTTGCCACACTGGACAATCACTTCCAAAGCTAAGCATTCCTTCTGCCAGCCCTTTTTCTTGGAATCAGGGATATATTGTACAAATTTGATAGCCTGACTAACAGACAATTAAAATGCACATCACTGATCTAGTTCACATTAAGTTGTGAAAATATCTAAGGTAGAAACAATTTTATCTGGGCTTTTCTAGTCCCTGTTCCATCCTTGTGTCATGTGCATCTGACCTGTACCTATCCACATTTTGCTCAGAGACACTAACTTAAATGGATTTCTTAACATTATGTCTTTATTTATATAGCCAGTGGTGACACTGATAGCTAAGGATGTCATGCAAAAAAGGGTGACTCACTTCTCAGTGTGACTTTTTTTGGTGATGCTTTATTTTACATAAAAATGATATTCTTGTTTCAGTGACTCTGGAATACACACTAGGTAATCTGAATTTCTCTGTCAGAACTGTGTGTCTCAAATGTCTTTAAAGCTTAAGAGTGAAGAGTAAATGAAGTTAAGATGCAGTCTCTCATAGGTGTTGTTAGACTTATTTAAAATGACTTTTTTATGGCTTTGGATTTTAGCATTCTTTGTTTCTCAAAATTGCATTTCTTCACATATTGTTTTCATATAACCTGCACTCTGACACAAAGGTTGAAAATATATTTGCTAAAAAGATCAGCCAGAAAACTAATAAAACTGTTGGATTGTTTTTTTGGTGAAATTCCACTACAGAGGAGGAGATAAGCTCTGTGCACCTGAAAGGTTTCCTGTAGGGAAGATGAATGCTTTTGCAGGAGGCACAGCCTGCTTGAGATTTTGCTGTGTGATGCCCTCATACATATTTCATCTAAATGTACATTCAATTACAAATAACAGCAGAACCTGTGTCAGTAACAAGGAGGGTGTTTGAGAAGTCAGGGATGCCTGCAGGAGAATGCTGGTGATGTCATTCTATTTGCCTCAGGCTGTTATTAACAGTGTGCTGCCCTTGGTTCCTGGAAAAAATGTGGAAGCCTGGAAGCATGGCGTGGATGATTCTGGGGGTTACAGGTGCAGCACAGGCTTTGCATTCAGAGTTGGTGTCTTGTTGATGCTGACAAAACTTTAGCAGTGAAATTCTTCAGCTCTCTAGTAGTTTGTGAGAACTCTGGCTTTCCCATGCAAGCTAACCAAAACAAAGTTACCAGTGTTTATCAATATCCACACCTGCACTTGTTTTTCCCAGATAGTTGTGGCTTCAGCTAGAAAAGCACTTGTGAACGGACATGCTGGAGTTGGGCCAACCCCCTCAAGGGGTGGATGGCCAGAGAACCAATTACTTTATGCCATCTAACTCACTCTTGCAAAATAACATATAAAAACCTCAGGAAAAAGCCATTAAAGGGGCTTCACCACCTTTTCTACTGACCTGGACTTGTGTGGTTTTTCTGTGTGTCCACGTTACAGCAGTGACAGTGTCTCACTGCTCCTGCTGCAATTCCAGTGTGCTCTCCTCCTGCACACTGGGGATCCCTTTTCATTAAGAATGGGGGCCTGTGAGGGAAGACACTGCTGGCTCTTGGTCTGTAGATTTGTCAGCCCGAGAGGAAAGGATGTCACAGTTCTCAGAAAAAACCCCAAGCGTTATTGGGGCATGCCTGTACCTGTTATCTGATATCCCAGGTGAGGTAAAGGAAATGTTGGAAAATGTTAGAAAACCTACAAACCCAAATATAGGAACAGCTTCAAACAAACCTCTCAGCAAAACCCTTGGCTCTTCTCCCAGGATGGTCTGTGTAACCTCTGGTAGCAGCACTGCAGAAAGTAACTGGTTATAGATGATTGAAATAAAGGCATTTGAATAATTAGCTTTGATCTAGGCCTGCTTTGATCTAGTAAAATATTTAATGATTTTCATTTTGAGATAGAGCTGAGTGCTTTTGCTGACTTTAAGTGTGTGAGGAGCTATGAAGTGAGGCTGCTATTGAGTTTTTTTGACAGGCCTAGAAGACAATAAATAAATAGCATTTATCTGTGTAACTGCTACTGTTTGGTCTCACTAATTACCCTTACTCCATATGTGGTTTGCTTTGTGGCTTTCCCCACCATTTTAAAGAGGTTAAGAACAAATTTTCTGAACAGTGCTAATTGCATTGAGTGTGTGCACAATACTCATCCATGTCTGTCAGAGTCTGCAGGGAGGTGTCAGAGGATGGACCAGGCTCCCTTTGGTGGTGCTGAGCAACAGGACAAGAGGCAAGGGTAGAACTGATGCACAGCAAGTTCCACCTGAACGTGAGGAGAAACTTCTTCACTGTGCATTGACCATGCACTGGAACAGACTGCCCAGAGAGGCTGTGCAGGTTCCCTCACTGGAGACATTCCAGAACCATCTGGAAGGGGAATAATAATACAGTTTCAGTCCTGTGCCATGTGCTCTGGGATGGCCCTGCTTGAACAGGGAGGTTGGACAAGATGACCACTGTGGTCCCTTCCAGCCTGCCCCATCCTGTGATTCTGTTTATACCACGTGTTACTTTAAAATGGGCTTATTTTAATAATTAAGCACAATTATTAGTACAAGTATACGTTATTGAAATCTTTCCTGAGTCTGGGAAATCATAGGAAATAACATAAGATCTGGTATGATTTGAATATATGCCTTGCTTTTTCTCTCTCTGTTTAGTTATCCTTTCCTGCAAGTCCTTGTCAGTGATTTGGCAGTAGTGTTAGAAGTGGAAAAATCAGCTAAGAGTAACTGGCACTAAGAAAAAGCAGCTTGTAACATGAAGTGCCTACTCAAAATACATTTTTTTTTAAAATGCATTCCAGATTTTTGTTGCTTTTCTAGATTAACACATTCCATGGAATGCAAACAGAGAAACAGAGTGGGCAGTTCTCTAACTAGTGATGTGAGCTACATGAGAAGGACACCCTGGGGACCATGACCTCTGTGAAATGCTCAAGAGCTGCAGCAGATGAAGTACTCCAGTGTTGTTATTCACAGCAGAGGCTGACAGACCAGATTGTTTCTGCATCATGCCCTTACTCAGGTCCTAGAAAATGTACTTGAACGGGGGCTTAAGAGGGTCTTCAGAATTTATTTATGGAGCTTCTCAGAGTATAACTTATTTTTAGATTACAAAAGAGCAGGGTGCATTTTCCAACAATCATTGCTCTGTTGGTTGTTAACTGTTTCTAACCAGGATCTAGATCAAAACAAGGATTAAACTAATCTCAAGGACCAAGAAAAAGTTATCCAAAGTGTTGTGAGGAAGAGTGAACTTTTTGTAGCTCGAATACGCTCTTTTTCTCCTCGTTTTCCTGATATTTCTACACTTTCAGCATTTCATATAAATACAGAAACTGCATTCATTGCTAAGGATGGAACTCAAGGAACATCAGGTGACCAATTTGAGGTAATTTAAAGGCTGGGAAGCAGATTGCAGCCACCTGTATCCAATAGAGCATCTCTGGTTGTGGGGGGAGACTCCAGTAAGCTGAAGGGGAGGGCAGCAGTGGGGGCTTTGTTCTTCCACCCAGCAGCACAGCACTGGCTCAGGCAGGAAAACTTTCACTGGTGAGTACCCAGGAACCTTCTGGTAGGAATGGACTTGCAATTCCCTGGATATGGTGCAGGTTGGGGGTGCTTTGCTGTGGTTAGCAGGATGTACCCCTGCAGGAAGACGCCTTTCATACCAAACCTGGTGAGTTAGACCTAAAACACTGCAGTGATACTTCATGGTGTCTGTGGTAAATAGCTGAGATTCAGAGTCAAATGTTGATCTAGCAGTGGCATGGTAAATCAGACTACTTTCAGTTTAGTCTCTTTTCTAATTAATTATAAACAGTCTTGGATTTAGGTTGGGCTGAGTACATAGAGGAGTTACCACTGTACAAGCAGGGCTGTCAAATTTAGTGTGCATATCTGGACTTATTTAATGTTGAATCCTCAACTGTCCTTCTGTAACTGCTCTTAAAAATAGGCAGTGATCACATCTCACAGGTCAAGCCATCTGTATCTGTTCCCCCTGTTTCATACAATCTCACATAAGTGCACACATGCTCTTTTATTTTCTGTGTGTTACAGAATTGATTTGTACAGGGGCTGCACTGGAAGCTTTGGATTTCAGCTATTATCAAATGGCCTTTTTAAAATTGATAGACATCCCTGTCAGTGGTGGGTATGCAACTCTCCCGTTCCCTTGGTCTATTTGCACTTCAGCAAATCTATTTGTTTCCTTTTATACTTTGTAGAGGGGAAGAAACTGACTTTCTGATTTTATTATTTTGTGTTGCCAGCTCAGTGGCTGAGCTGTGCAGTTTGGTGGGATGGGTTACAGGTGTGGGACCCCCAGTGCTGTAGGACTCCAACAGAAACTCCCCTTGGTTAAAGACAGCTGGGTACATGTGCATCATAACCATTACTTTTGTGATCTGCAGCCTCACAGGAGTAGTGACCCTTAAAGTCATGCTCCTATTTATTCTAGAAGTTATGTCAAAATGTCTGAGCTTTGCTATAACTTTTATCCCTCTTTTCCTCTTGCTTTCCAAAAGGAGTGTTGCTAATGAGTGCTCCTTTCAGCAGCTCAGTCCCGTGCTTGTCTTGGAGGTTCCTGATGCCATTGGGGTTGCTCACATGATGATTATGTCCATATTCTCCAGCAGCCTGCAGGAAAGATGTCTTGCAAGGCAGGAATGAAGAAAAAAAGTCTAAAGTGGTATCATTATTCCCATTAAAAGCATGTTATTGAAACACTTCTTTACAATTAGTTTCCCTTGACATCTCTTCACGGGAAAAGAAATAAATCTCAAGATTCCTGTCCACTGGACCAAATCCCAGTGTAATTATTCCCATGTGATACTACTGAAAGGAATATGACTGCATAGATAAAACCTAAAAGCAAAATCTGTCTCTGTGATTGTGTTCCAGAACTGAGGACAGTGAGGGCAATTAGTTGACCTAGAGAGGGTTTACACACGGTCCTAATCTGGTTTTTGATGTCTGCTAAAAAACAGTCCTGAAACCTGATTCATTTACAGCCACAGGTAATGAGCAGACAGGAGTTCTAAAGGTGTGAGATTTCCCTGTACAAGCCACAGGCAGACAGTCTGGGAGTAAAAGTAATGTCCTTCTACATTCTTATTATTGTTTGTATTGTGAATATGGGAAATTGATTAATTAATCAATTAATGTGTGTGCTAACTCCCCTTGTATGCAGCTGCTACAAAGAATCTCCCTCTGTTTTTAAGGTGCACAAATTGGTAAAAGGTTGTGGTTCTTACCTCATATTTATAGAGGCTCCCCAGACACTTCCTATAGAAAAGAAATGGTGCAGAGAGGGAGATATTTATGAAGGAGTTTCAGGAGGCTTATTAACTTCCAGAACATGGATGAACTTCAGGTAAAATAAACATTTAAAGGGCAGCCTAGCATTTTAAGGGACAGGTGGCAAGAATAATTTGTATCTGCAGTTATATTTATAAACATGGCATTTAGGAAACCTTTTTGCTGTACAAAAGCTTGTCACTATTTGGTTGCTTACTAAACAGGAGGAAAAATTGTTAGTAATGAAACCATGTGAAAATAAGAGATACCTAAGGTGCAGAAACAGATTGATTGTCTCCCAGGTCAGGTTAAAACCAACAGTAACAGCAAATGAACATTTTTTTACTTCCCTTCCTTAGGTTTTGACTTTGATTTTCTCATACTTAGAATGAGAAATGCTACAAGCAAAGTGGGATATTTCTGAGTTGTTAGGAAGAGATTTTGGTGGATTTCACTGCCAGTGCTAACTTTGCAGGGGGAATGCCCACATTCCTGCAAACTGAACAGCAGCCTCGTGATACTGGGTTACTTTTTATTTTAGTTTTTGCTCAAGCTAATTCTGCATCATTATATCTGTGACTTTAAAACAGGTACTGGGTTAATACCTTTGCATGTGTTACCAATTGTTCCTTTTAGGAAGAGAAATCATCAGCTGTTACCACTGATGTCCTTGACTAAAATTAACAAGCGGCTATTGGCAAAGACCAGCGGTCTGATTTGTTTCAGCTGAGGTGGTTCTTTGTTTCTGTGTGTCCCCTGGTGTGAATGCTCAGTGATCAACATCTAGTTAATGGTTTTACTGAAGAAATATTGGTCAGCAGAGAATTCTCTTTGTTTTCTCTTTCCAACACTGGCGCTGGCTTTGGAATGCTAGCAGGGAAAAATAAATCCAAGTCAGGTTTTTCATCTAATCTTGTTTTCTCCTAATCCGTGCTGTCAGGCCAGTGGCACATGAACAGCCACATACTTGCTGTGCAAGGTATTGTTTGTGAAGCTTTTTTCTTCAGGGTGAAGCTATGAAATCAAGGTTGATTTTTGTCAAATGTTTTTGTTTGCTGTGTTGATATCCCAGTTAGCAGGGGCCTGGACACCATGACTAGCCATGTCTGTTAAAGTCAGAGACTTGAAGTCTATTTTTTAAGTGAAAAAAAACTGAGTTAAAAGTTGGTTTTATTGTCCTTTGCCTGTGTTTAAATGAGTGAGGAGTAATTGTATGTTCATTAGATCGAGAGCAGAGCAAGATTCAGAGGTTTGAACCTTAGAGTAAGTAAATTTAGATTGAAGACTGATTTTTTTTAATTATCAAAGTAAGTGACAAAGGTGGTTTTTAATTCAAATGTAGTCCTTAATGCTTTTTGTTCTAAAGTAGAGATTGCCATAGTTGAATCATTGAGTTTGATGCAGAATTTACAAATCTGATCTGGATTAAATTTTGGAAAGACTTGTGTTAGCTACAAGTTACTGAGGTAGAACTGGAAGAGGTTAGAGAGCTCCTGTGTGGGAGGTGGACTGTCAGGAGCAGTGAGGCTTTCTGCCCTTAGCCTATAAATATAAAGAACTCCTAAAAAATTCCTTTGGGCATGAAATTGAAGTATAATGTCTTGCAGGTATAGGGGGTTTTGGGTCAGTGTAAGGTCATCAGTTATATTGTACCAAGTTAAATGTTAGAACCGTATCATAAATTAAAGTTACTGCTTTGTTGTCCTTCCATGAAGAAGCTGAATGAGTAAATTCACTTCTGGTGAATTTAATGTCTGGCTGGCCATTAGAATGGCTCCAGTGCAATTACTTTTGTAGATCATAATGGTCTTGAAAAGTAAATAGTTTATAAAAGCAAAAACCATGAAGGAAATTAAAGAAGGCATAATGGCTTTTGGAGAGGCATGCCTTTGAATCCATATATATATATATTTTTTTTTTCCTAAATCCAACAGAATTAAATTGGTCTGTTAGTTATTTCTGCAATATTTTTTTTATCTCCTGCAATCCAGCAAATCATTAATGAGTGTTTGTCCAGTCAGAGCAGCAGGCATCTTGATTGCCAGAATGTTTGTTAGAGGTGAGGAGAGCATCTTCTAAGACTTTTTTCTTCTCCTCTGTTTTTTTTTTTTTTTTAGTATAAAAAGAATTTTTAAAATAAAAAAAAAATAAAGGTTAAACAAAAGTCATTCTCTTCTTGCAGTTTCTGTGGCTGAAGGGCCCCCACTCTTGCAGGTTTTGGAGGCATCAGTATTGTTACTAGCTTTGTCCCCTCTGCAGGTGGTGACAAAGGTGTCACATCCTTTTTTATAGAATTGGGTGCAGTGAGATGTAGTTGTGAAAGATGCACCTCAGGTCAGTGCCTGAGGTCTCCACAAGGTTTTTTTCCTGTGGAGACACTTTTCACTTTTCCTTTCTGCAGTATGATTTATGTCCCATTCTCTTAACCACCTTTTTGTGTTTTCCTTTTGTTGTGCCGTGCCACTTCTGCTCTTCTCCACATGCTTGGGGTTATCCCAGCTCTCTCCTTACACACTGAATCTCACTTGCTGGCCTAGAAGGAACCATGTATTGCCTCTCTTTTTGGGAGAAGATTATCCACAAAACTGACATGTGAAGTGTCTTTGGAAGGTGGGTGCCCAGAGCATTCACCAGCTATGGTACTCAGAAGTTGGCCTGTCACCACCTCAGCTGACACTGAAAAGCTTGTTTGATCCTGGATCCTAATTCCTCTGAGCCAAATGTGTCTGGATACTGCTTCTATGCTTATCAGCCTTAACCCATGATGTCCAGAGTCACAGCTACCCTCGTTTTTTCACACAGCTGCTATTTAATCTGAGAAGCTGAGAGGGGCACTGGGGGAAGGCAAATAAATCAGATGTGCTTATGTGTCGCTAAGCAAACAGAGGTGTTGCTCTTAGAGGACTTTCAGGATGCAGTTGTTAGGGTTTGATTGTGCCCTGCTGTGCTGTGAGATACTCCAGGGGGACTGGATGATGTTGATAGCAATATATCATACACTGTGCTCTTGAAAATGGCTGATTATGGAACCTAGGACCAAAAAGACCTTGTACATTCTGATCTTTTCCCCAGTTTTTACTTACTTGTGACCTTCCCATGACCTGTATCTTACCTTGCTCTGTGTGCCATTAGCACATGCTTTATCTTCCTTATAACAGCAAATTCAGTTTGCTATAGGGAGCCATGGATATTAAAATAACAAACAGGAATGGGTAATTAGGTTGCAGAAATTGGTGTAGAGAATTGGCCTCACTCCACAAATCACACACCCATTTATGTGCTGACTGTTGTGATATTTATATGAAGGTGCTACATGAATGTATATGAGCATTTTTATGTCTGTGCATCTCCCTATAATCCATTCTTCAGTCCACATGGAAAAGAAATCTTCAAACTTGGAAGTGAAATCCAAGGAAAAAGTCAGTGTATTAATTAGTTTCATACACAGGTATAAGTTGGAGTATAAGGATTGTTAACCATGTATCTGATTATTTTAAACTTCTAATTTTAAGACATTTCCACTCTCTGTGAAGCTGGAAAATGTAATGTGGGAAAGTGTATGCAAATCCACTGGTGAAATAATGTTGATACAGGACAGCCACAGTGATGCCTTTTCCTGGTCTTAAAATCAAGAGTTCAAAACGGTTGGAAGGGGAAAAGGGATTTTACCTTGGGATTTATTTTAAGGATCCTTAGGAGCATCACGTCCAGGTTGAATGCACCTCCATGCACACCCCAGTGCACACACCCCACTAAAAATCTGGTATCACATTGTAGGTGTTACTAATTAGCACATCTATCAAAGATTCCCCAATGAGAGGCTTGAGTGAACCCCCCTCCCCAAGGAACCTTCCCCTGGATGGTTCTATCTCAGGCTACAAAATGTGTTCTGGAGAGGACCTTGGGCTCTGGGCACACTGATCCCTCACTGTGAAGCTGAAATGTTCAGTCTCCCAGCCTGACAAACAAGGCCAAGACTGTGGGCAAAAAGCACTGAGAATACAGGAGTTGTAAAAAGGTATAACGGGTATAAAAGAATGGTCACCCAGCAGCGATATGTGTGCTGAAGCTCTTCAGCCAGTTCTCTGTTTCTAGGCCTGTTCTGCTTTTTGGGAGAGTAACTGACCTTCAGTGGGGCTTCTTGATGTAGTTCTTTTGGTTCACTATTGTGTTTTTTAGAGTATGTCATGATTCCCCTGTTTCTAAGCTGTGACCTCCACCAGACCTGTTTCTCTCTTGAAAAGTCTACTTAAAAGTCTTCAGCATTCCACTTCTGTGAGGCACATAATATTACACTTAATAAGAATATATGCACTAGAGTTTAACTTTGGAGAAAGTGTGTTATTCTCAGAGTTGAAAGGGCGATTCATCTTCAAATGAATCAATATATCAAGTTTAAATCTTTGTAAGTTCATAATGGAGATGGTTTAGCAACCAGTACCCCCAAGGCATGCTAACAGGAATGCCTTTTCAAGATTTTGGCCAAGTAAATGATTAAAATTACTGTAACTTTGGTGAAATTTTAATTTTTTTCTTGCCTCTACCATTACAAAAGATGGAACAATTCTGTTTTCTTAGATGCCCAAGTTATAGTCCTGTCATGTTTCTCATACTGAACAGACTGAAAGTTTTTCCTCTGATAACTGCAGTATTTCCATGTAATGAGTTGGATGAATGGAAAGATTTAAATAAGAAAAATCATAAAATGATCAGTCTGTTTTCATCACTTTGGTAGGTCACAATATTCTGTAAGGTCATAAACTATCACTGCATCCAGTTTTCAGATGGCATTTAGTGCTGTGTACAGACATCAAAGCTGAAGTTCTACTTATTCTTGCAGAGGACAACTTCTGTCCTTTGCCATGCAAGAAATAGATTTTGTGCAAGCAAATAAAAATCTATATTCATAAAGCCTGTGAACCGCTTAATGTGGTGTTTTCCGTCCAGTCAGGAGTCATGTTTAAAACCACACCACTTAAAAAGTTAGGACAACCATTTTCCTGATATGGATGTAAACAAAGCAAATGCTTATTTATTTGGTGTGCAGACAGTACAGAGATGTGTGGTGCATTTTTCAGAAGAGAAGATGCATTTCTTAAGTGTTTTTAACTTTAACGGTGTAGTGGAATAATTGATTTGTGCTGGGGATAGGGAATTCTGTGATCTGTCTGTAAATTTGAAAGTATTTTGTGGGATTGAAAACCCACAATAATAGGACATGTTTAGGCAACAGCAGTAAGTAGGGAGAGATGCAGGACTGCCTCCATCGTTGTACATGGAATTTTTCTATAGCTTTTTTTTTAATTATTTTTTATTTTTTTATTTTAGATGGTGCAGCAAACAACCTATGGAAAGCTCTTGGTTTTCTCTCTTGTGCTTTGCTGGTCTGAGTTTTGTTTGTGCTGAGGGTCTGTGGCTGGACTTGCCTGTGTACCCGCTCCCAGCCTCTCACAATGCCTGCCTTCCTTTGAAAAACAGTGTAAGTCAATCAGAACCTTCTGGTAAAGGTGATTATTTCCCCACTAGCCACCAATACTTCTGTAGATAATTTTTTCCCTCTCCAAACTCTTCTGTAGACAGGCTTCTGCAGCAGAGCACAAACTCAGAGGTTAGTGGTTCACTTTGTTCCATAGCCCAGCTGTCTTCTTGGTGGACAGAATAAGATTTGCCTGGCTGATATTCTTTTGTTCAAACTTGATCTAACAAAAGATGTTCCTTAAGCAAGGTTGGGCTTTTCTTTTTTCCCTTGTGTTTTACTTATTTTCATTTTGAAATGGTGATATTTGCATTGCAGTTTGACTGTAATTAAATAATACTTGGTTACCATGAAAAAACCAGACCTAATAATTTCTGAAAATGCACTGATACAGCTTTGCTTCTCTAACATACTGACATGTGTTTTGTGGTGTGAAATAAAGGCTCGCATTGCTTTCTGTTATACTGGGAAATTGCTTTTAGCCTGTTCATTTGCAGGTGTATTTTACCAGTTTTATCCAGGTGTAGCTCATATGCCTAACAGCAGCATTGTTATTTTACAGGTTAAAGTATGCAGAAACTTCCCCACGTGCCATTGGGGGAATCTTCTCTGTGTAAACAGGCTGCCTTGTTTGTTCCTACGAAATGGCTGGGGTGGCATTGCAGGTGTTCCTGTGGAACGCACAGACTGCATTTCAGGGCTGGTGTGCAGAAGGTTCTCTGTGAGGTACTGGCAACATCAGAGACTGGTTGTGTGAGTCCTCTCAGTCCAGGGACAGCCACAACTTGGTGGATTTCCCAGGAATGTGCAACAGAGAGGACAAGGCAGTGCCACTGTAGCTTTTTCACTTCCTTTGGGCTCTGGCGTTTCCATTTCAGAGGCAGCGGCTCCCCTTAGCAGAGGCAGAAATTCACTTAGGGAGGGAGTTACTTACAGTACAGCTGTGCTGCTTTGATGGTGCCATCTGCCATCCATGGGTGGCAGCCAGCTCCCTGCAGGCTGCACATTGCAAGGGAAACTTTCCCCAAGACACCCAGAGATCCGTGCAGGGAGCCTGCACGCCCAGGGAAGCGCAGGAGCCAAGCAAGCTGGGGAGCTGTGGGGAGCTGCCTGGCTGAGATCGGCACCTTCAGACTGTGGGGCTAGGAGCTGAAACAGTTGTGTCCAACTGAGGTGGAATCATCAGGAAAAACCCTGCTGGCCAATTTTTATTTCTCTCTTTTTAGATGAGCTGCCTAATTTGGCTCTGTGAGGTACAGCCAGCCATGTCTGTCAGGGAATAGATAGAAGAGCGAAATTACAAATTGCCATCTAAAGAGATCATCCTCTTAATTGCAGCAGGCCTTAATTCGCATTCCATGGGTGTGTTTTTGCATTACTGCTTAATCAAAAAGCTTCTGGAGCCAAATATTTTTGTGGCTGTATCAGTGTCCTAGATCTCTGCTGGTGGTTGCTGCGTTGCCTGTGTCAAGTGAGGCTTTCCAGCTCCGTTAAACGGAGGCATTGCTGCCAGGGGCCCGTGTCAGAGGAGATCACTGTGTGCAGGGCAGGCAAAGCTGTGGAGCAATTTGCCTTTTTCTGGGCCACTTGAAGCTGATGAAGTGAAAGTACCTGCTTGGTTCAGCCATTTGGTTCGTGCTCTCCCTGTGCACTGGGGAGTGAAAATCTTATTAGAAGCAGAGGGCCGTGCTGGTCAGAATCACACATCACATCAGCACAGAATGAAGCTGAGGGCTGGTACGTGCTTATTTTGCTGCAGAATAGAGGATTGTGTTCCAGAGGGTAGATCTCAAAGACCTCTTGAGCTATACAAATCAAAGATGTTTAGACATAATCTAATGTACATAACAAGTGAAAACTTGGTTGTTCTAATAAGTGTGAAAATAGTGGGAAAATAAGTTTTGCCCAAGTCTGTTTCAGAGAAAGCTAATGAATGTTTTTAAAAAAACTGTTTGTCAAATCTTGCTTTAATTTATTCCTTACTTAAAAAGAAAATAGTTTATTTTAAGAAAGTTATATCTCCTTTTCCACACTTAGGGCACTGAGACTTTCTTTCATAATTTGGCAGTGCTTTCCTGGCTTTTTGTGTCAGCCAGTATTTGCTGACCAGAACTGAACTTGGTATGAAAGTTTTCTCTGAAAAGAGCTGATTGATGAACTTTGCTTTAAGTACTGTTTACTTGAATGCATTTTAGCCTCTTAGCAATAACACTGCCCACTTTCCTCTTGTTTTGGAGTTCATGTACCCCATGCACAGCATGCAGAAGGACCACAGTCCCTGGTCTGAGGAATGATTGCAAATCTTTGCAGTGTAGTCCTTCTCCAAAACACTGCAGCTGCAGAGTGTCCCCAGTGGAAGGGGGTTCTGTTTGTGGAGAGAAATCAGCACAGGGAGTCGAGGCAATTCAGCTGCAGGCCAGTTAAGTACATTTCAGACAAACACTGGTTTTCTTCTTAGGAGTGTCTTTGCTGTGGCTGGAGGCAGCCTGCTGGAGCTCGTCTGAGTGTGGCAACTCCTCTGGACTTTGTTTGTGATATTGAATAATAATCTTGACACTTGTGTGAGAGCTGTGTCAGTTCACAGTGACAACTTAAGTCATTAACAAATGGCAGCTATTTGCCATCTGTCCCTTTTATCAGCCCAGAACCCATATGCAACTTAGTGCTGGCTGAGTGGATTAACTTTCTCTTAAAATTTTTGAAATAGCAAGCCACTCTCTGTTCTACTTTAGTTTCTTTTTTTTTTCCTCCAGATGTCATTCTTTTATGAGAAAAAAGGAAAAATAGAACCCGACAAGAAAGGTAGACAGGAATGTGTGAATTGTATTGATGATTTCTGTGGGACTGTTCATTTTCCAAAGCAAAGGGCTGTGGTTCTCCAAGAGGGTGAAGAAGGGGGCAAATGAGACTCCTGTTCCAGTCAGTTGCAGAGCCTTGCTGTCCTGTTTGACAGCAAGACTCAAAATTCCCACAAAATCTGTGTGGGATGGGTACTACTGAGGTTGCTTGCCACTGGGTGATTCCAGGATGGCAATTCAGCTGTTATGGAGCAGCTGCTGGGAATCTGAAAGCAGCTCAGAGGTGTCAGACACCAGCTTTCCATAGAGGGTTTTGATTCCCTTAGTTCGGTGAGCTGAATACCAATTTCTGATGCACTCTGTCTTGGGTGTCACAAACCAAACTGCTCTTCCTGGAGCTCTGTGCCACTTCCAGAACTAATTAGGCACTCCCACCTCAGTAATGTGCTTACAGTGGCTCGGGATGAAGGAAAGAAGTGTGGCTGAATCCCTACCAGAAAGCCAACCCTGACACACAACCTTCTGGGATAACTGGGAGCTGGGTGCAGCTGGCTTTGAAGTTGTGGCTCAGATGCCTCACCCCAGGGATCTTTCCAAAAGAAAACTGATCCCACATGGCCACCCAGGAATCCTCTTCAAACATGAGCAGCTGCCCAGCTTGGAGCAGAGCTTGATGTCACTGTGGGCACTTGGAGGCTGTGGGGATTTCAGCAAGTAGAAAGGGATGTTAGAAGCAGTTATGATAATAATTGGAGTTCTCTTTAAACAGAGTGGAGAAAATTAAGGTGTGGCTGTATTTATGCACATTGGGGTTTTAGAAAGCAGTGTTTTATTCAGCCTTCAAGGGCTCCAGCCTGCCCTGCTGGTGTTAGCTGTTCTTCACTTGCCCAAAGCTTGGCATTGCTTGGTCTGGTGGTCTCTGAGTAGCATCAACTAAAATAGAATTGCTGTGCTGGGTGAGTTTTAGAATAGATTTCTGAGGAAAATAGGAAGGAACAACCCCCCAAACTTGCTTAGTTGCATAAACGCGAGGGACAAAGTAGTGTTTTTCATGCAGAAAATATTATGGTATGTCAGCGTGTTGGCACTGATGGTGAATAAGCTGTTTTAAATATATGTCCCAGAAATAGGAAATGTGCTAAGATGTGATATTTCAGTCTGGGAACCTGTCTTAAATGGATGAAAAAGGACACAAAATGTTACCGTGTAGTTAGAATTTTGCACTTTAATGAGAAGTGAATAAAAAGTGATCACGAACTCTCTCTGTAGGCAGCTGTTAAGCAAGTAAGTTTTTAAACATTTCTAAAGGATGTTGGCCAGCAAAGCAGCACACTGGCAATAAGAGTTGCAATGTCAACCTTTATGCATGACTAAATGTATAGATATGTTTTAATGGCATTCCTGAGGTTGATTTCATAATAGCTGCATTCATTAATGATCATTCAAAGCCAAGTGAAGCTGTTATTACAGAGATTAAGCCATTCTCTAACAGCATAAAGGTAATACATTGGGGCTGTATTTGGAAGGCTGTTTTGTAGAGAGAGCAGCAAACAGTGCAAGTTCTTGGATATGGTTGTAAAAATTGTGTAGACTTCAAAGACAGTTTCCACTGTGTCTGACAGCTTTCCAAGGAAGCATAAATGTCTTGTCATAATCAACCTTGCTGGAAACGGGAGGCTGAAAGTTACGGGAGGAATTAATTCTGTAATATTTGTTCCTGAGAATGAAAATAGAATGAGAGAAGGTGGCCCTATCTCCTGTGAAAACTTTGTTTTCCAGAATGAAAGCTGCGAGCCTTTTGAGTTTTTTCCTCCTTTGTTTGTTTTTTGTTCCTGGAACCAGTGACTCCTTTCCCCAAAAGTACACAGAGATTGTGAAATATGAATCCTGCTCTTTTGTCCATGGTAGCTGTGATGCCACTAACAGCATCAAGTTATTAAACAGGGAAAGAGAGGGCCTTTTCTCCTTGGATCTTAGCTCTTGTATTTAATTCTGATTTAGAGCATAGATCAGGAATAGTGCCCAACACACCATAAATGCATGCCTATGAATTTAGTCAGGGAACAAGCTTCTTTGGGAAATCAAATTAATTGCCCACTAGATATTAACATCTGTGATTTGGCAAAGTAATTTAGCACTTCCCTATGACTGAGGTTTATCAGTGGGATGTGACCCATAAACTGCACACTCCTGCTTTTTCAATGAGCACATTCTTCAGGCTGTGTGTGAGAAATATTAAAAGAAGTTAAATTTGAGATTATGATAATGTAAGTCACTATTTAAACTATATTAAAGTTTTTATTGAAATAAAAAAAGCAAAGTCATTGTTTTTAAGAGCATACTTAATTTTTGTGAGAATAGGTACTCCCTCACTCTTGCTTTGGATGGTGTAGAAATATATTACTGTTTAACAGGAAATGCAAAACTGTTGGAATATTTATGCTGTGACTCAAATCTCCTGTGTTCTCATGGAGTGAAACCTGGGCAAATTTCCTTAGTAACTTCAACAGGGACATTAAGCTTTGTTGAAGGAAGTGATGTTTGTAAACGCTGAAATTGTGAAATGGACTGGGAATGGTTGTCTGCAAGTTGTGTTGTTTTCTTTCAGGTAAAAAGCTACCACTGAAATACAATAATTGCACATTTTTAATTATAGAGCTTTTTCCTGTGTTTTTGGCTAATATTGCAAATGCTTGTGGGTTCCAAAGCAAGGAAATGCAGCATGAGATCTGCAGTATGAATTGGATTGTCAGGCCTGCTGTTTGTAGGGGTTTTTGGATTGTTTTGTTTTTCTTTTCTGAAGCAAAGTTATCTCAAGCCCTGTAGTTTGTGCTGATTCTCATTCCTGGTGCCTCCCATCAAACCAATCTTTGAGTGGGAAAAAATTCTACCTGTCTGATGCATCTGAGGATAAATAAAAATAAAAAAGTGTTTTCCCTCTCCACTCCCTCCAACAGCTGGGGTTTCACTGGGAAGGTAATTGATAAATTCAAGAGTAGCAGGAATGAAAATGATTTTGGAAGGAAAGACAGAAGTTTTCACAGTAGCACATTCAGAGATGCCATGGTTTTACAAGTACTGCTGTAAAATGAGTATGAACAAATACCTTGATTTTTTTTCTTTATTGTGGCAACACACATTCTCAGTAAGTAGCAGGAGGGAGAGCATTGCTAGATGAAACTACTCTGCTGAAGTTCACTCCAGGGATTTACTTAGGTCCTGCTTTAATTATGAAGAGATTTCCAGTTTTGAAGTTGGTTTTCAGTTCTTACTAGATGCATTCCTGTAGATGGAATAATCCTTCCTTCATGAAATAGAATTATTAAAAAATGACTGTTAATAATTCAAATTTCAGAATCTTGGCATGCAAATGTTCCTAATAAAAAGAAGAGCAAACTCTGTGTAGAGTGCTTAGTTTGCAAAGAATTCAGCATCAGACTTTAGTATTGCTCTGGAGTGCAGTTATCTGAAAGTAAAATGTATGAAAACAATAAATACAAATACAATGTGTTGGGGTTTTGGGTTGTTTTTTTTTTTTTTTTTTTTTTTTGTGAAGTCAGGTAACTTAGGAAAAGTGGAAGTCTTTTAATTAATTTTTTGCAAAACTGCTCATTAAAACTTGTAAGTGCTTAACTAAACAAAACCTTAATTGAAAGTGTCAGAAGTGATCCATGGCTGCATTACAATTTCCTGCTTTATGCATAATTTCCTTTGCCATTTAGTTGGATACCAACCACTACTCTGCCCTATCTGTTCAGACACTAAATGTTCACCCTGGTTTCTTTGTGCTCTGTAAAAAGAGTTAAAGTAGGCTGAGACTGCAAAAGATAGGAGCTTTATTGGTTATTGGGTGTTTTTTCTAGAGCAACATCAGTGCTCACAACAGGTTGCCACAGGACAGGTTCATGGATGCAAAAGGCTAAATTCTGTGTGTATTCTTGGTATCCTGGAACCTGATTTATTAATAACACATGTTTTATGGAAGGTGAAAGGTATTTTAACAGCTCTAACAATGGCTTTGTTAAATCCAGATGTCTGTAGTAAAGTGGATGAGAAAAAAATCCTTAACTGGCATAGATTAAGATAGCAATCTAATCAACTGGTATTGTTTCTAATTCATTGTAGCCACCGTATCTTGCTACTAGCACACAGGTTTTTGTGTACAGGATAAATATTTCTCCAAGAAAGTGTTAATGGGGACATATTTTTGATGAACATGCTACTGATGCCTTTTCCTGGTCTTAAAATCCAGAGTCAAACACAGAAGGGAAAAAGGGATTTTACCTTGGTGTTATTTTAAGGATCCTGAGGTGCACCACATCCAGGTGGAATGCACAACCACAATGGCCACCCTCCAATAGATCTGGGATCACATTGCAGGTGTTACTAATTAGCACATCTATCAAAGATTCCCCAATGAGAGGCTCAAATGAGCCCCCCTCCCCAAGGAACCTTCCCCTGGATGGTTCTGTCTCAGGTTACAAAATGTGTTCTGGAGAGCACCTTGGGCTCTGGGCACACTGATCCCTCACTGCGAAGCTTCTAAAATGTTCAGTCTCCCAGCTTGACAAACAAGCCCAAGAATGTGGGTAAAAAGCACTGAGAATACAGAAGATATAAAAAGGTATAACAGGGGTATAAAAGAAAAGGCAAAAAATCCTCGTGGCAAACATCACTGCTCTGTGAGTTTATGTAGCAAGAGTCAGTTACAAACTCACTTTGAATAAATACATCTAAACCCTTTTACTACACAGTAAGTTACTTGCTACTCAGAATAGGTTCTCATTGTGCTCTGTGTAGTTTCACAGAGTTAGGTGGAATGGTTCTGCTCTATGCCTGCTAAGGATCTGCATTCACAGCAGTGCAGCAGTCACACAGTTCAGAGAAAGGGTTTTTTTCCCAAGGAATGCCGGCCTCTGAGAGCACTGATGGAAGCTGACCTTATCTCCCATTATGCTGGTGGAGTAATGGTACATAGGAATTATAAGAAGCTGTTGAGTAATCCAGTTTATTGAATGTGTTCTTGGGCTTTCCAGACACTGATGCCTTCCTCTGAATCCTGGGTACATCTTAAAATTGTCTTGCAGCCTGTGTGGCAACACCTGGGCAAAGTTGTTTTTAAAAATTTCAAATGGAATTCAACTTCTTATGTGCTTTAGAGGCAGTCAGGAAAGCTTGCCCTTTGTTCACCTGAGCTGCTTTGCTCTGTAATGGTTAAAATTAGGTCTGAAAAGTTTCTTTCTTTGAGATGTCAGCAGGCTAGACAACCCCTCAAAACCCAGGAGAGGAAATTTATCTGATGTATCCTTACCCTGCTCTGCTTATCAGAATGTTTTCAAAGACTCATTCAGATATAAGGATATTTTAAAGGGAAATCACCTGAGTCTTGGCCCCAGGTTGTCTTTCTTGGGGCAATACAGGATTCATCTGTCTTTTGAAGCTGACAGTTCTATCAATTTACATCTTCTGTTTTAAAGTCCCTTTATGTTTTGAAGAGGAGAGTTCATGATCATCTTTCACAGAAAAAAAACCCCAAACCTTTCTCATTGTCTCTGCAGTGAGAGATAAAGAATAAGTTTTGAAAAATATTATATTGGGAAACTAGGATAGCAGGGAAGATGCCACTATGCTGTTTTGCTGGGAAGTGTGGAAATTGAAGGTTTGAACCTGAATGAATTTCAGGCCTTTTAACCCCAGTGGTTCATCAACAGTGTCTGTTCTCATCAATCAATATAATCCTCCATTGTCCTCAGAAATGGTCCTGTACCAAGCAAAATTCTGGACTGTAAGCTGCACTGAGAAATGAATGCCAACCACAGTAAACACCCAATCCAGGTCTCTTTGCATATTGTGGCTCTTAAAACAAATGTCTTCTGGATTAAAAATAAACCCCAGCTGGAACATGGGATCCAAGGAATTTGGATCCTAGAGAAAGCTGAATATAGAAAAGCGTTGTGTAGTTGGATTTCTTTCAGATGAAGGCTGGTGAGTGCAGGAAAAAAATGAAAGCTCAGATCAGTAATTTCACATTCTGGCAGGAAGATGTGTGTAATAAAGTCCCTGGGCTATAAAGAGCTTGGCATGTGGAGTCCCATGAAGAAACTGATAGTCATCTCTGTTTGCCTGAGAGAAAACAACCTTTAATGTATAAGCCAAGCCTAAACTGGGAAATGAAGCATATTGCAGGAATATAAACTGGGTTTTATGACTGTTTTTAATGGCACCTAATGGAAAGCTCTTTATACAACTCAAACAGCACATTTGTGTGTGTGACTGCCCTTCCTTGCAGCTTTTGGCTCTGTGTATTTCTTAGTTCTCAGGGGCAAGGAAGGGTTCACTGACACGCCACCTCTGAACAGCTGCTGCTCGTTCAGCAATGGCCTTGGGACTTCCACTGTGAGATTTATTCATGAGAGTCCTCCAGTGGGCTTGTATTCAAGGAGGAGGTGAGAGTTTCCTTGGAAGACAAGAGGTGTCTTCCATTTGCATGCTTAAGAGGTTGTCACTAAACTTATCTTTGGAACCACGGAGTGTGGTGGGCACGAAGGCACAAAAGGGAGGCACTGCTGGCTCGTGTCGAGTGCGAGCGCACCAAAGTGACAGAGAAATTCAGTACAATGTACTTGGCTTGGAAATCCATCTTATTTGTGCTGTCAGTTGGGCTCCTTATGAGGTGAGGAGCTGTGCTGAGTGCTTCTCCCCCCTGCCTCCTGTGGAAGCATTAATCTGCAGGAGCCTGATGCTGACTGTTTTTGGTGTCACGTGGCCCGAGTCACTGCAGGCAGGTCACCCAGATTAATGTAATCTGTGTTGATCTCAAACACCACAGCTCATACTGCAGATTAGTTCCTCGCTCCCTGATTACAGCTGACCTCTTTTTCTGATGTGCCCTTACAGTTTACCTTACAGAGAATGTAAGGCACAAGCAAGTGTTGCATTAATTACTCTCTTTAATAGCTGTCATGCTTTCACCTTTTGGCAGAGGCTCACTAAGAAAATGATCCAAAAGGATGTCTTGTGTAATGGAAAGAGATCATGTGGTACTCTGCTTATTCTGCTTTGTCACTAAGGCTTCCATGAATAAATATCTCACTATTATGGATAGCTAATCCTTTCCCTCTCACTAAAATTCAGAGTAGTAGAGGTACTGCTGCATTTTAACTCGATGTGGTAACTCACTACTGTAGCACACCACACTAAGAGCTCTGCCTATCTATTTCAGATAAATGCTTTCATTTCAGATAAATATTTTTATTTAGCCTCTTTCAGGCCAGTGTGCAAAATTAGAATATTACTTTCATGAATTTAGTTCTGCAAATACCTACAAGTGATGCATTTAGGTTCTGCATGACCAGCATTACACGAGAACCAAGGGGCTTGTGTTTCTCTGGCCAGACCTTCTCCTGATGAAAATATTGTTCTGGGACTTCAGCTACAGCTTTTGCATATCTGACCCTTGGGGTCTAAAAAGTGTTGATTACCAAGCAGAAGCAGATCAAATTTCTCTTCCCAATTTTCTTTTTCTCTCTCAACATTTTAAAAATGCTGAATCACACATATTTCACAGGATCAGAGTTCACTGCATGGATTTTGGTTAATAATTTACACTGCATAATTACCTGCTTCAGAAATTATTGCATAACGAATGTGTATTGCATAATGAATATAGAGATACTCATAGGAATGCTTTCCTGGTGTGTTGTCCTGTCTCTGGCAGCAGCCAGTGCATACAGAGGAAAGAAAAACATGTGTTGAACATCAGCCTACCTGAAATACTCTCCTGGCTTTCAGCAATTAGTACTTCAGGGAATTGTGGAGGTGGTTACTGCTCCAGAGTGAAAATAACCCCTCGGTGAGCCTGGAAGCTGCTTCTGCTGGTGAATTGACGTCTACTGTTTCTCTAAAAAAACAGCCTGTGAAATGAGCTGTAGGACACAGGTTACGCTGCCCTGGGGCTGATGCAGATCACTGGGCAGTAAAATAGCAATAAACAGCTAAAGCAGAGGCACCTGTTCCTTTACTGAATGATCCCAAAGGGCAACGTTGTCATGGCACACTTTCACTGTGTGCTTTACATCGCGTGCAGTATTTTGGTCAGCATCGTGAAGAATCGTAAGCTGATGCCAGTTTACTTCTTCAAAATCATAGAGGAAGAAGGAAAGCAAGTTTGGGAGTTTTCTCATCAAGTTTTGAGTTGTAGTTTTGAAATTGAAATAAATAAACTTTCCCATAGACCTAGTCCACCAAGTGCACCAAGTACTGGTAAGCGTGTTTCCATGTGACAGGCATGCTGGTCATTATTAGAGTGCCTTAGGATCTTTCTCAGATGGATTTAGATGTTGGGCAGAAATATCATTGTGTGAAAGTTACAGAGACCTCAGGCTACTTAAATAGATGTCCCCAGTTCGTTGCAGAAAACAAAAACAAGGCAAGACTTTGTATGTTTTATTTAAAATTAGGCAGACTCCTTCAAATGGATTACTGCAGTAATAAACAGAGGAAAATGTACAATTCTAAGCTTTTAAACTGGTAATATTAATTATTTGCTGAGGTAATGGGAAAAGAAAAAAAAGTAATCACGGTTTCCCTTTATTTTAGTTCTAGTGTTTTCCCTTCCTTTTCAGCTCACAGATACTTTTCTTGTGCTTTGTAAGATTTTATGTAGAATTATGTCAAAGAAAACCTAGGATTTTAATTCATGTTGTCAGGAATTTATTCCAGTATTGTCTCCTTCTCAAATGGTAGAGAAATCTCCCTTTCTGTTTAGACATTTGGGAAAGAGGAGGAAGAAAGAAAAAAGATTCAAAATGGGAAAAGGAAAAAAAACACTAATGAAAGGAATATGTGGTTTTGCAGAGAAACAAAAGCTACAGAAAAGAAATTAATTTGTGAAAGTACCTGCCTCTCCAGGTATAAGTTTATCTACTTTATTACAGAAGCAGTGTTTTTGAAAATCTGTTCCCCTTGTTCTGTAGATACATTTGTATGGACTAACCGAAAAGTATCTGTACTGTTCATATTGACTGAAAATTAGATTTTTCTTTTTTTTTTTTGTCTGAAAGGTTTTGAGAACACTTTCTATTCTGATTTCTTGAGATTGCAGATTCCTTTGAAGCAAAATAGTCAAATTTTGGAAGCACTGAATGCAGACACTTGATTCACTTGAACATTCATTGTAAGTTTCTTCCTTTCTCACACCGTTGTAGCTGGGATTTAAGGTTCAGCTAGTTCCCATGGTATGGCTCAGTGTGTATAAGTTTCTGCAGTGAGAGGAAATTCCATTAGTTCTCTCCCAGCTGCTGTTCTCTAGAAGTTTAATTTTGGCTCTGTCTGGGGATGTTCTCCCAGGCTGCAGACAATGGGTTTGGTGTCTAACCCAGAGCAATTGGGATTTGCTTTGGTAAATCAGCTGAGAAGGGGCTGTCCTGTGGTCAGGGGTAGAGCTGTGAGACTGAAATGCTGTGAGACTGCCCTGCTGTTCAGAAGGCTGTGAGTTGTGGCTCTGGATAATGGCAGCGTGGTCTGGACTCATTTGGTTGATCCTGCAGCTGTGAAGCTGCTGGAAGAACAAGACTGTGTATGGTCAGAAAGTGGAAAAAAGCTGTTGTATTAAGCTGCAAAGGTAGCAGCCAGGCTGCCTCAACAGAAATTCATTTCTCCAAGCTGCAATAAAGCCTACATGGAATGGAATCTTAATTTCAGGGTGCTGGTTCCCAGCTGGGCTGCAAGGTGCAGCTCAGAATTTGCCTGAGGAACCGAGCTGTGTGGGGTGTGACTGTGGTGCCAAATCCTGCCCTGGAGTGTTAGCAGGGGGTTAGCTGGGCTTCCAGAGCATCCAGAGATGGTACCTGGTGGGTTTGGATCTGCAGAGAGTGTGAGCATTCACACCTTGCATTGCTCTCAGGACTCAACACCTCCTGAGAAATTTCCTGGTACTGTCAATGGGATTTGGATCCCATCAGATCCCATCATCCTTTTATGATTCAATGCAGTGATGTTCAGATCAGGGACTTTTCCACCTCTACCAACTTTTAGTAAGACAGAAGGACTGAGGCAGTCCATATCCAATACAAATTTTAAACAGGCATCCTTGGATGTACATTAGAGCTGTATTACAGAGAAGGAATTAACCTGTTGTGGGATGTGTGGGTGAATATTTGTGTACCTTTCAAGGAGGAGCACGTCCTAAATGACACAATTAATACATCCATGTGTTGGGTTCATGGTCTGATGTTAACACCAGCTGGCAGGTGCTGGCCTGCTACCCAGTAGTAAGCTGAAAATTTGCAAATTGCTTTTCTGTTACTGCTCTTGTGTGAGAGTTCCTAATTTAATTTCAACTAGAGGATGTGGCATTAGTGTTCTGTCAGTAATGGAGAACCGTGTAACATCCCAATCTCAAGAATCTTTGCACATCTTTTTCTATTTATTTCTTTAGGAGTTGGTTGTGTTTATGAGAAGCAAACATATTCAGTTAATAAAAAGCATAATTTTTTTTTGAGCTTCATTACCTTGAAAATTCTGTAAATTAGGTAAGTTGGACCTTTAAAATAATATAAATAAAAGTAGAGAGCCTTGCTGTTTCTCCTGGGTGGTTGGAAAGCTGCTGTTCAACAGACTTCCTAAATTGATTTATGCTATTCCTGAGCACCCTGTAGCAGCATTTTCAAAGCTCTGGAAAGTAGATAATCATTTCAAAATTAGGTAACTCTATCAAATCTGACCTGGAGGGATCAGGTTTTATGTGGTGCCCTAAAATCTACATAAATTCTGCTCTAGGTCCTCAAAAAATTTGAGATTAGAAGAAAAGCAGGCTCTGAACAAGACTTCTGTGCAACTACTGAGATTTGCCTTTTGTAACTATCTCATAAAGTTAGATAGTTCCCTCTCCTCATGCAATTATAACTTAATTTCTTTATATTAATTTTGATTCTTACTCGGAGAGTTTTATCTCTTCATTACATACACTAGCTGTAATTTAGCTTTAAGCATTGCTGATTAAAAAGAGATTTATTTCACTGAGCTAAACATTATTTTAAAATGGATTTAGAGGCATCTGCTAACACACCTCCCTCTGAATATTGTTAATTGTATGAGCAGAGCTAAATAGAAGTCAATTTTGTCATTATCAGACGCTTTCAGGGATTGTGAAGTTTTTCATTTGATGACTTCCAAAGAGTTTTTGCCACTTATCATTAAAAAGGGCACTTGAGAACAAGTTGATTGTTCCAGTGGTAACCAATCAGTAGTCAAGGTGCACGTGTGGGATGAGATGTTGAATCTCTGATCTTTCCTTTTCAATTCTTTCAGTTGAGGGTTTTAATATCTTTTTGGCACTGATGAAAATTTAACTTCTAGAGCTGAGGATTCATCCTTGACAGAGTGACATGACTGAATATATTTCTGCAAGAGATATAGTTCTTTCTGGTGACTCATTGCTGTCTTACAATAATTTAAAATTTTCTGATAGGCCAGAGTTACGGGTAGAATAGCAGCTTATTTATTTGTTAGACTGCTTTAAATATTGCATGAAAAAAGAAACTCCATAGATGTGCCTTTCACTTCAGGAATATTAATGGCTTACATTTCTTTTTTAGTTAAACTTTTTTTTTTTTTTTTTTTTTTTTTTTTTTTTTTTGTGGTGGTTTAAACAGTCTTTGTGTTTCATGTTCACATTTTGGATAGAATCAAATTAATCAGAGACTTGGCATTTAGAAAAGGAAAACGGAAGCAACATAAATGTAGCCTGAATGTTTCTTTCATTTACGTGGTCCTTGGGGAGGATAGTCAAATCAGAAAAACCAATCCAAGCTGCATAGTCTGTAACAATTTATAAAACTAAAAAACTGAGGAATGCTGGATTTCCCTATGAAGTCTGCCTCAGAAACCTGGGTGTGCAATATGAACTTCAGCACTTGGCTACTATCCCATAGAGAGCATCAAAACTGAGTCAAAATGAAATCTGAACTGCCAGGTATGTAGTTGAAAATCTACAGTTTTGTGGGGAAACTTTTTTATTGCTTGCCCAGTAATCATGCCCAGTATCATACTTTTTTGATAAAACGTTGAATTTTAGCATTAAGAAATCTCCTTGCACGAAAGCAAGATGAAACAGTAAAATAACTAATGTTATTATCCATGAGGAGTGACAAGAAATATCCATTTGTGTTCTTCATCTCTATGATTATCATGCTTCAAATATAAATCCAGCATAATGCCTTGTTATGTATGCTGAAAAACAGTTAATCCATGGATGATTTTTTTTTAAATGAAGAATTACTTTATCTTGTTTAAAGTCATATCTGCTGATTGTTTCTTTTATAAGATGAAAGGTAATTAAAATGAACACTTTATTAACACTACATTAACAGTATGCCATTGTACCAGTTTAGTATCTTCTCTTGTGTTTTAGGGTCAGTTCTGCCTCCGGAAATGAACAAAGTGAAGTATTTCATCATATCTTGAGCTAAATTGTGTAGGTGTTTTTATCATATCTTGAGCTAATGGTAGGGGACTTCAATGCTGCTTTCTACATCTCAGGCCAGGTGCTTGCCTGCTCACATTGCTGGGGTTGGAATGCTGTGAAACATCCTGCTGTTTTGTTGGAGCCATTTGAATTTGGGAATCGTGGAATCATTCAGGGTTGGAAAAGACATCCAAGAGCATCAGGCCCAGCCTTTGACTGAGTAGCACCATGGCCACTAAATCACATCTTGGAATGCCATGACCACTCATGTTTTGAACATTTCCAGGGATGGTGATTGCACCACTTCCTTGGGGAGCCTGTTCAATGCTCAGCCACTGTTTTAGTGAAGCAGTTTTTCCTAATATCCGGCCTGAATCTCCTGTGACCCAACTTGAGGCCATTTCCTCTTGTCAGTCCTGGCCACTGGTGACTGTGTATTACATCACATTACACAAGTGCAGGGAGCTGTTTAAACAAGAAAGCTCTGGAGAATCTGGTACAGAGCTAAAATCCAGTGGGATACCTTTGGTTTACTTGCCAAGATGGTGTATGAGTCACTAACAGAATGTTGTCTCCTCAAAGAGTGTCTGTCCTGTCCATCTGTCTAGAACTGCTTGTCCTACTGCCCTACAAATGACAAAGAACCAGGCAGAAAATCGGTGTGTTCTTGTCAAATGTTTTGTGAACAAACAGGTATTGACCAAAATGAAATGAGGAATGGCAGAGAGAAAGAAGAAAAAGATTACTGCAGTCTTGATCTTGCCACAGAATGTCCTCTGTGCTTATCCTGAGGTAAGCGATGTGGCTAAAGAGAGGGCTGGGGAAGAGCAGGGCAGAATGAGACAATTCTAGAGACAAACTGAAGTTTGGGGACGTGCCTTTGAAGTAAACGTGGCACAGACAAATGAATAAATAGTCAAAATGACAACATGTAATGGCTGCAGCATGCAAAACTTGCTTGTTGCATTCATGCTCCTGCTTGAGAAATTGAATTAGAGAGTCTCTTCAAGGAAGAAAGGGACTGCTCCACATCCCAGTAATGGAACATTAATGCTGTGTGCTGTGCTAAAAGCTAAAAGTGGCTTCTGGAAGGAGTATAGTTAAATTTCATTTCTTTACAACCTGGAATAAAATTTGGTATTAAAGTGTAAGCATGTTGTATGCCATAATGAAATACTGTAATTAAGAAATACAGCATTATCAAGTCTAAGCATTTTCAACTCAAATACCTGAATCACAAAATTGATTAAGAAAGGTATAATTTAAAAATACTGAGTTTCCATGATTTATATTTTGATTTTTTGACCTCATTTTAGGACTTGCAGATTTGTTCTGCAGTCAAAGAGGTAGCAATTTTGTTTTCTTAAGGAAAGCTAAAGTGTTTGTGGCTAACATAAACATTAGGAAGAAACAGAAAGCTAAAGCCAACGGGAGTGGGTTTTGCCATGCATCATACACTGTGTGCATGTGAAGCACTCCATATGCTCCATTTCCAGCTTGGAGTGGCAGCTAACCCCAAGGAATACGTCAGCTGTCACATCTCACTCTTCATTCACTGTCATCTGTGATGGGAAGGGCTCACAGTATCTGTAGACTCACTGGGAATTTGGCTGTTTCTGGTGCTGGAGAAGTGCCACTTTCCAGCAGATGAGAATCCACAAGTGTGGTTTTCCAGTTTGTAACTTTTGTATACCTGTGTTAACAAAGGGTTACCTGTTGAGATGGGGTGGTTTGTCAGCCCTCTGAAGGGGTCAGATCCTTGTTTCAGGCACCTCTACTCTTTGGCTTCTCTGGAAATCCAGTGTAGATCAAATTACTGGGTTGTAAATTATTTTTGACACCTAGAAAACAAAAACTGTTGAAGGGAATTACCTCTGGGGCTTAATTCTGTTGGCAGCTACCAGTAAATATAAATAAGTTTTTCTGGAATCAGTTATGTGCTTCCAGGTCAGTTGAGTCAACCAAATTCTCTTTTTTTGTCATAGCTCAGTGAATTCAAAGTGCTTTGCACTTGAGCCCTGCTGCAAACCCCTGTGAAGTGCTCTACTTGAGCGAGTTCTGCTGCCAGATGAAAATCATCTGAACAGTTGCCCTGGGGTAAAAGGTTTCTGAGCTGGAGTGTAGAAGTCCCTTCTCTCAGAACCCTCCTAACCATTATGTACTGGTGGTGCCTTTCCCACCTCACTTCTGTGCAGGAATGTTTAGCTGAGGAGTTCTTACATCACCCAATTTTGAGGGAGGACAGCATCCACCAGCAGCATCCCCTGACCCTTCCCCACTGAGTCTCCCCATGAGCTCGTGCCAGAAGATTTAGCTGGGAGAGCTGTCACTCCTCACTCACTTTGCAGTGATTGTTGTTGGGGAAGTTACAAACTGCAGCTCAGTGGAATGACACAGTTTGATTTTGTGTGTTGAGAGAAAAACAGCTGTGAAATTTTGTGAAAGACCCTTAGGAATTTGTTTTTCCCGCCCTTTCTTCTTGCTTCATCTTGCCAGTGGGAAGGAGTGTAGGCAAGTGGCTTGCATGATAATTAAGTGCCAGATCTGGAACTATCTCCTGGTCCCTGGAAGACCACAAGTATCAAAGGAAAAGGAGAAATCTGAGTTTAAGGCAGAGCTCCACTGAAGGGCTGCAGATTTATTGAGCGTTAAATATCAGTACCAATATAATAAAGATGGTACACAGTCGATGATGAGAACTTTTCTGAAGAAAAATCCTTTTCAATAAGTTGTCAGCCTGTCTGGAGTTGTGAATTGTTATTAAAAACCAAAAAGACAAAACCAAAAAAAGACAGGTAGGGAGAGAATGGAAGCACTTGAGCTGCTCAGCTCTCAGAGGCATTTCTGCAAGCTTAGTCCTATGTTTGTTATTTTGGAGAGTTGATCTGTTTTGATAATGAGCTGCTTTGGGAAGGGGCATATCTTAAATCTGTCATGCATCACAGGTATTTCTTTTGTTGACCAGAGAGGCCTGGGTGAAGCAGAGCTTCACAGAGCTCCACAGCTGGAGCAGAATGCAAGGCTGTGTGTATAACGTGGTCTTCATGAAGCAAAACTTTCTTGTTTAACGTGTGCTCCAAGCACTGTTTCTGTGGTGTGCTCTGAAAAGAGCACAGCAGAAATTTCTGTGTGTTCCCCTGGGGAATGGGGAGTTATTTAAACATTATGCTTGGGACACTGAGAGGTTTCAAAAAATGCATATGTCATAGCTAGGAAGGTGTTTTGAGAAGTGAGGGTGGGGAGTGCACAGTTCTGCCATGAGCAGGACTGGAATCCCACTTCAGTCTAACAAACAGCACCGTGCTGTCTCTGAGGCTGGCTGAGAAGGGATTTGCAGTGGTCAGGGACTGAGCTTAGCATTTGCTGGTCAAGGTCAGGGAATTTGGGACAGGATGCAGCTCCTAGATGCCGTGGCTGGGTCAATATTGCAGGAATCCATTTGTAGGAAGGCTTGCTGAGCTGAGGCTGCCCATTGCCATCTGTGGCTGTCAAGAAGCAGAGCCAGAGTTTCTCTTCCTTGCAGGCAAGGAATTTGATTGAGGTAATTCTTCAGTGTGTAAAATCAAAAAACACTGTAAAATTTATAACCTCCTCTTCTCACAGCCTGCTTTCCATTTTGTAAACTCTTTGTGATGACAGTAATCTTTCTTGAGGTTTTTTTTTTATTATTCCATTTGATCTTGTGAAAAATGCAGCTGACAATGCTTTAAACAAATCCAGCATTTACAATATATGTATAAATACACATTGTCTCAGCTAAAAACCTGATTATCAAGTATGGTGGGTACTCCTGGATTTTTCTTCAAGATGTTAAATTTTGCTTTGACAGCCTTGCAGAGTCCAACAGGTTGAGAAGAGAGCTGTTGGGTAGATACTGCTGCATTATGCTTGAGACTCTTTCATTACAGTTGCTGTATCTCATTTACTCTTTCAGCATTTCTTCTCTATTTCTGGTCCCAGGCTAGTTTTTCATCATAAATAACAGGAACAAGAAAAAGAATTAATTCAAAAAAATCCCTCTTCTAGCACATACTAAAGACATTATTTATTTAAAAAGTTTAAATTTATTGTCTTAATGCCAGTGCCACGTGCTAATTATAAGCCAGTTCAGCAGCAACTGCAGATTTCATTTTTTGGAAGAGTTTGTCTACTGCTTGAGGCTGATGACACTTCTGTGTTTTGATCACTAAGAGTGTGGGACTCACATGCCAAGCGTACCTCTGGTTTTAAACAATAGATCTTGAACAGAATAAAGAGCTCTTCTTCTTTAACTGAGCACGTGATAGATGATACTTTTACCACTAAAGAATCACTAGCTAAATATAAGAGAAAGACAGAGCTTTCTATAAAAAATGTAAAATAAAGCAGTATTTAATACCGTGAAGTGATGAGGTTAATAACTGTAAAGATGGAAATGTTCTGCTGTAGATGAAACTGGGCAAGAAGCTGAGGCAACCTGCTGCTATTGCCTGAACTGGAAAATCAATGTCTTTGTTTTGCTGTAGGGAATCCTGGATGAGGCTGTGCGTTCCCAGCTCCCAGTGGGTGTCATTAGGAGCACAAGCACAGCTCAGCTGTACAGAGGTAGCTGGCATGTATGTTTGATGAAGAGAAACTAAGAACATCTGTCCTGATACTTGAGACTATAAGAGAGCATTGGAATCTGTTGTTCCTCAGACCGTTTGCCAAAATGCAATTCCTGACCAAGTCACTGAACAGCGAGGGTTTAATAATGCTGCAGCTAATGAGTGATTTCAGCTTTGTGTGTGCAAATGGGAACGTTTTGGTAAAGCACTAAACTTGTACTGTTATTGTGGGTGGATTATGGTTGAAAGGATCACAGACTGAATGCAACCCAGCAAATTTAACTTGCACAAGTGGCACTCATGTCAATTAGTGTTCTCCTCTGAAAACAAGGCTGCTTGTTAAATGCTTGTGTCAGGACCTCCTGCTGCTGTGCTCGCTGCTGTTGTTCCCTGTAGGAGGATTACCCAGCTATCACAACATCTCAGAATTGCTGTGGGTATTTGGTTGACCATCAGGATTCTTTGGAAGAGGTAATAGGTTATCTGTCTGCATTGGCTGCTTCCTTCTCCCCATCTGCCAAATTGATGTCCTCAGCGTCACGAGCCAGGTGTATCTCATGGAAGATAACTTCATTCTGCTGTCACTTTTTCTCAGCTTGTCAGTCTTTTTTTGGTTGGACAGTGCCTTCCTGAAGGTTTTTGTTTGCTAGCCAGAGTGATGGCTATGCAAAAATATAAGGGGATAATAAAATATGGATCATTTCCCAGCTTTTGAATCAGTAAAAGTAGTAAATTAAAAAACTTTCTGCAAGTAAGCACAATCGATAGCCAGTCCCATAAAATGCAACCAAGTGCTCTTAACACTGCTTTTTATTCAGTACTGGGACTTGTTCAGCACATCCTGTGGGATTTGGCAGAGAATTTTAACAAGCTGCACTGTTTTCAGAATGGTACCCTGAAAGCTCTGCCCAGGTGTGAAGACAAAATGTTCTGGTAAGCTGGGCAGAACCAGTACCCTGGCATCACACTGCCAGGGAGAAATTAAGGAGAGTGGAGAGTGGAAATTAAGGCAGTCTTGTTCCTGGAAGGAGAAGCTGCAGATGGCAGGAATCTGCACAAGAGCTGGAGCTGCCCCCCCAGCCAGGGTTGTTTTCTCTGGGGGTTCCTTTGTGGGGTACAGCAGTTGCAGGCCTGAAAGGGAAGAGAAGCCAATGTATCTCTGCCTTAATTTACACACTGAGTCTTGGCTTCTCTTTGACCTAAAATGACCTCTTTAAGCTGGATTAGTTTCAGAGTCCCTTTGTACTGGGAACAAAAGATTTATCATCTTCCTGTACTGTTTTTATGAAATCTCCTCTGACTCTCTCCAGATAAACTACATCAGCTCTGTTTCTGAGTGGTGTGCAAAGCAACTACAGGCACCAAAATAAGATCCTGATCTCTTCAGGGGAGAACAGGCATTGTTCCAATTCTGACAAGGGAATCAAGGAAAAGAACCATGAGAAAGCCAGTCTAAATAGTGATACGTGCCCTGGAGAGGACTGTTGCATAGCAGTGTTTGTAAAGAGATGAGCTTCAGGTGGAGGACAGAAGTTCACGTGGGAGGAGAAGGAAGTTTCAAAACAAATATTGTAACTGTAAAGCATATCTGCAAACTGAAGAGTAGCTGGGGAATCGATGGAATGAGGTTTCTGTAGCACTTGTAGGAGAATAGGCTTCCTACTAACATATTCAGAGCTGAGGAGAAAAAGGGGGAACTTTTCGCTGAAATGTCAGGACAATAAAAGCAGCTTTTCTGCTTTGAAAAGGAAACATATTTGTTTGAAACTCTACAGGAAAATAACAACATACCTTGTGTAGTGGGGCTTAGCTTACTTATTACCATGTCAAAGCTTTAAAACAGTATGAAACTTTGTTTTAATGTCTATCAAGTAAAATTTTCTAGTCAGAGTTGAGCTTGAGTAATGTAAATTAACATTGATACTCTTTGGAAAGCCTGTTGTCATGAACTGCCTTCAGGATAGGTAATAAACATGGTAAAGGTTTTAACTGCACGTCAAGAACATCACAGAGCTATAGAGATTTCTATTGACAAAGGCTTTCAAAAAGAAGCAAAGCATAGCTGTAATTGGAGACTGTGTGCTAATTAGTGAGCTGATGTGTCAGCATCATCACCAAGTTTCTCAGTATGGGGGACCACAGTTTCACAAGTTGCTTTATGGGCTCTTAAAAAGAAGCATAAATAGAACAGGCAGACCCATGGAAAATACTTTTAATACCTTTTTTTATAGATCACTTTAATTTTTGCAAGGTAGAGGATGGATAATTGCACCTAATAACTACTAAAGTCAAGCAATGTTTCCCTTTTAATTCTGGGGAGGGCCACGCAGGTCTGATAGTCTGACCTTGCAGATAAAATCTCTGGCTTTTGCATGTTCTGCATCTCTCCTAGCCATTGACATAAAAACCATTACCAGCAGTGTGTCACCAGAGAGCATTCTCGACTTAAAAGCTGTTCCTTCTGAGTTGCCAGTTGGTTTTACAGGCTGGATTGCCCTCGTTAAGTAATGAGCTTGATAGTGCTGGTGGCTGTTAGGAATGCAAACGGCTTCCCTAACTTGAAGACAGAATTCTCAAGGCTAATCTAAATTCTCATTCAAGAGTTTCTCATTGGCTTTTCATGAAGACTTCCATTTATTAAGAGAACAGTTTGGTATTTAATTTCACAGAAAGAGTAATGATCTTTCTAAAAGTTTTTGAATTTTCATCCAAGTAATTAATCTCATCTACGCATAAGCTAAAAGCTTGCATGAATATATTTGCTTCAGTGAATTTTAACTGATTAGAAAAATGTTTTCGTTGTAGAATTGTGGGAATGCTCCACTTGTGTCTACCCTTTACAATTCCAAGTAACATTTTTCAAATGTAGCTAGCAGCATTTTCTTAAGTATTAGAATACCATGACAGATTATGATATAACTAATCAGTAAGGCATAAATTAGTCTATGCTTAAATTGGTATAAAATAGACCTCCAGTATATGTAGTCTTAAAAAGGCAGATATTTTTCTTTTTAGTAGTAAGCCCCAGTATTTTCGTGTGGCTCTCATCCAAATATTTTTCCTTCATTGTCTTTGTTGCAGTAGTTTCTTTGCTCAGAACAAGCTCTCTGATACCTTCCTACTGGATGTTCCTTTCTTTTTTCCACATTCAGAACTAGCTGGTGTTCAATGTTGATGGAAACATAAATCACCTAGAAGCTGACATTCAGTAGGTCAGGGCAGTCTGTAGGATATAGGAAAGGCAACCTGATGGGCATATTTCTCTACATATCACAGACTCGGACATATTTAGAATTAAAAGTTGCATTTTTGCAGTGTCACTTTCTGTAAGCTAAATACAGCTATGGATGGGCACTGATGATCCCTGAGGTGGCCACCTGAAAACAGAGACTAGACAAGAATATGGGAATAAAAGGAAGTATTTGTTTGAAGGGCTTTCAAAGGCACACCCTGGGCAGTCAAAAGGCTCCACCCAAGATGGACCCTGGGTCAGGAGTTCTTCACACTTTTACAAGTTTGGTTCATTTGCATATCAGGGTTAATTCTCCAATTATAACCTCAGTTCATGATGTAATTACCCCATGTTTGCCCTCCCCACTTTAGAGGCTTTTAGTTTACACATTTTGGGGCCTGGGACAATCAAGGTGTCCTTGAGGTGCAAACGCAGAGAGGTTTGTTATGGCTGAGCAGCATGGGAGAACAGCACACAACAGGGCACACGAACCTTCAGAGTTACACACTGGGCAGTACAGGATTTGAAAAATATACAAGTCAAAACCCAAGGCATCACTGGGACAGGCTTCCCAGGGAAGTGGTCAGGGCCCCAAGCCTGCCAGAGTTCAGGGAGCATCTGGACAATGCTCTCAGTCACACAGTTAATTTTTAATAGTCCTGCCAGCAGCAGGGAGTTGGACTTGGTGACCCTCATGGGTCTCTTCCAAAAGGAGATGAAATGTTCTATGATTCTGTGAAACAGTTTGTAACAAAAAAAAAAATTCTATGACTGCTGTAGGAAAATGTATCTGAGTCGATTTTGCATTAAGCACTGAATATGAAATAAGCTGTGAAAATTGTAAGTTTGGGTATCAAAGACTATTTATTTAAATGGAAACTGGAGATTCACATTGCCCTCGTGGTTTGGTGGGTTTTTTTTGCTGTCAAGATGAAGACTGTAGGTCAGGTTTTCCTTTGTGAAAACAGAGAAATTGCAGAGAGATTTGGGATTTTTTTTATCAGCTACAGAGTCATTTGCTTTCTTGATCTGAGGGAATAAATTCTCAGATACGACTTTGTGTAAATAGGCATTAATCTTAATAATAATGCAGAGTGAACTCCCTGACCTTGGAAAGAGCCCTGATTTTGCCTGAATTTATCATGAAGAATCAACAGCAATTACAATGAAATTGCAGATGTCCTTGTGGGGTCTTCAGTCCTCCAGAGCTAGTTTTCCACAAAGTCTCATAGGATAAATATTTCAGTTTATTATACTGACTTGTTTGGAAGATACTCTGAGGAAGAAGAGGAGGAAAATGAGGTGGGGGGCAGAAAGTGCAGCTTGGTTTCCTGGCTGAGGGACCCATATGTGTTTTCATGCTCAATTAACTGTGCTGTACTCTTGACTTCATCTGAAGACTGGTTTTATTTAATATTTAGAGTGTAATCTAGGCAGCATCTGAGATAAAATAAATACTAGCAATAATGATTTTAGATGCAAAGGCAGAGCTATTTCTCTTACAGGGGAAAGCATTCTTTTAAATATTTGAAAGATGAGAAGAAAAAAGCCCTGACAACTTAATTTGTATGGTTGTTTTTAAATGAAGCACGTGGAAAGTGTCACTAAAAACTGCACAGAAACCTACTAATGTTGGTTGGAAACATCTACAGGAAAAATTGGGGTGTTGCTTGTTACAGTGCAGGTCTTCTACCCTGCTATTTTAATTTTAATAACTCTTCCCCCCACACTGATCAGCTGGAAGTCGTTCAGATGGAACAAGATTGTAGCAAGTGGATGCTAACAGATTCTGAAATATGATGATTACCATCTGTTTGAGATTCAGTGGCTGTAATATGTTAATGAACTATTAAATTATGCAGATAGAAATCACTGAAAGAGGAATGACATCAAATGGAATTATGTGACAAATATGACAAAATCTCATTCCTCACTCTCCTGTTCTTTTCTAATGGGAAATATTAAATTAAAAAATTAAATTTTATGTTTATACATGGAAATTCTGTGAAGAAGCTTGCATAAATCTAAACTAATTAATTTTATTTGTCAAGTATAGCTAGAAGACAAACAGATGATCATGTCAAAAAGTAGACCTTAGAAATCCAGTCAAGCTTTGGCAAGACACGATCATTCATCAGCCAGTCACAAGTGAAACAAAGTTTTTGGCTATCCCTCCTTAGTTTGCAGCACTATTTCCTTCTCTCAGTATTGTTACCTCTTGGGAAGATAGATCATAATTTGATAAGTCCTGTAGTTTGAATATACTTTTTATAAAGCTGTTCATTCAACTGATACTCATGAAAGAATAACTCCTTTTTCTTAAATGTTAAATGAATGTTGGAATTACTGTTTCAGTGTTCCTTTATGTTTTATCTTCTCCATTAAGGACTGTTTGCTTCGAAAGTGTGGTTTGGAAATTAGTATTTAAATTAAACATTAGCAAGGGCTGAGTTGGTCCCCAGTAGGAAGATCTGAGTAGTCATTGCAGAAAACACAAGAAGGAGCAACACTGTGCCATGTAAAGTGTCCTTTTACTCCAAGAGAAAAGAGATTTACGCTGACTTTTTTTTCCCTGCATGATTTACTGCTTTCCACACAGCAGAACTTTGCTGGTTGGAGGGAACGTAATGAAAGTGCTTCCTCTTCTTTCTCCTACCTGTCCTCTGCTTCCACCCTTCCCTACACTGGCAAAACTATAGGGGGAGAAATATATTAGGAGAGAGATCCTAATACTTAGGGTTGTGCTGAGATTAATGTTAATAATTGAAAATAGAAGCTTTAAAGAAGATTTATAGAACATGGCTTTTCTTAAGTGTTAGAAGCTGTGGGCATCAATGTGTGAGAGCTGCCAGTGGAAAATACCTTTAATAAGAAACTCCAGTGAGTCTGTTGAGTGTATTTAAATTAGGGTGGGGTTTTTTCCCCCAAATCATGGAAAAAGGGGCTCTTTTTATGAGGCAGGTTTTAGCTTTGGTCAAAAGTACATCTTTGCTCCAGTTGCAACACTTGTTTGTGGTTGAACAGCTGCACGTGTTCTTTACATCAGTTGTATTCAAAATCAGATGATGTCAGTGTTTCTCCTGTAGTATGATAGTGCTGTTTACTGAAGTTCTGGCTGGTGGTATGACTGTGTAAGTAGCATCTCTCTTAGGTATATCCTTGTACATTTACTAATTTATTTAAAAAAAAAAATAACATTAAGAATTTCATGTAAATCCATAGATTCCCAAAATACAATCGAAGAGAAAACAGTGTGAAAATTTGAAGACAGTGACTTTCAGAGGCTCTATAAATGCACTTTGGTATTTTGTGGGCCAAGGATGTATTTTTTGACTCTGGATTCTTCCTCTTCATGTAAATGGAGCATGTAAATTCCCTGGAATTTCTTTAATTATCCCAAACACTTAAGTATTACAAAAAAAAGGTGATAAAATAAGCATATGTTTCTACACTGTGCAAATGTTATGAGAATAAAATTGAAGTATCTTTTCAGGAACACTTCAAAAAAGTTTTGAATGCTCTAGCTTTATAAGAATAAATCATAACACTTAGTAGCTGGTACTATTTGGCCCCCCAGCTTTAGTAGTGGCACTCTGAGGGAACAGATTTGCAGGCACTTATTAGACCATGTTGTCTGCACAGATGGTTTGCATACTTCTGAGCAAGAAAAAACAAAAAGGGGAACGGGAAAAGAGAGGAATAAAGCAGGTTGTGTAATTAAGCAAAGAAGTGCACGTGTTGTTAGGGCTGAAAGATACAGTTTAAAGAAGATATTTTGCCTGTACAAAATTGAATGCAGTATATTCTAACTTGCTGTATGATTAACTTGCTGGTCAGTTGGGAATGAAAACCCTCTTGGTAACAATTGTTCACAGAACCAAATTTTTAGCAGGCCATAAGACAATGAATATCTGAGTCCACGTGACTCTTGCAGTGAAAATGGTGGTGCTGAAATATCTAATATTCCTCACAAGCCACACTCAAAAGAGGTTGGAAAAAAACTCTAGTAAATCTCCTTATGCATAAAACAAACCCTCTGATACTAGTTTAGGAAATGGAATTGTAACATAAACATCTGCTCCTTGTAATGCAGAGACTGTTGGAGCCTGGTGGCTTGGAAACAGTGAAACCAACATTGTCAGGATTAACTTCTTGTGGGACAGGGACAGCAAGCAATTGAAGATTGTTGGTGGTGCAGCCTGTCTGCTGATGCAGAGGAATTTGTGAAAAGTGGCTGATCTTAACATCTTTGCTAATGAGAAGAAAGGGGATTTTTATTGGTTTTGTAAGCATTTCAGTGATGGCTGGTACTGAGCAGCTCTGAAGTGTAGCTTTGCTTTAATACCCCTGCAAGGCAGGGGATGTGCTGCTGTTCCTGTTCTACAACGGCAAAATGAGATCCACAGGGAAGGCATTCTGGCTTTTCTGCAAGAGCTCAGTTGTGCAGAGATAATCAAGGAATTATTTTAGGAAGAAAACTAAACCCTCTTTTTCCTTTACCACTGTTGAAGGGTACTGTGAGCAGCAAGAGGAGAAAAGCAGTCTAAGCCTTAGTGCAAGTTCCCAATTCAACCATCCTCCTCCCCAGGAGGCCAAAGGATGTGCTGGTGGCTGTGGACAGTTTGGCTTACGAAGATTGTGTAAAATTAGACTGGAGACTACATGGGAAAATACCAATGACAAATCTTCCATTAACTGTAGATGAAGCTGGGGACCTAAATAAGTGGAAATCTGGCACCTGTGCTTCCGTTTCTGAGAGCACTGGAGAACCTGGTGGTAAATGAAGCTAAAAAAGCAGTGATGGAAAAACAGACACTCCTTCCTTCACAGCTTGCTAGGTCTTTGGCAGGAAAGTACATAAACAAAGAAGTGTTTATCAGTGCAAATGCCTGTAGGGACAGAACCTTGTGTAACAACGTTTATTGGAGAAGAAGCTGTACAAGATCTTGCTCTATTCTCTGATTCTGATTAACCTACTCTTATGTAAATTATATGGGATGAGCAAGATTTCATCAGTATTTCCCTGCATGGTTTTTTTTTAGACTCCTGCATTGGCAGAGATGCAGCTGCAGGGAGATGCTGATAACAGTGAGAAACACTGCTCTGCTGAACCTTTTAGCAGGCCACTCTTCCCAAACTAGGATGGAGCCAAACTAGTGTGGGAGTTTCCTTGGTATCAGTCTCTGTTTCTTTCAGGAGTGTTTGGATAAACATTGGCAAGTTTTCTGTCCCTGGGTAGCACACCCAAAACTTGCTATCAGGGGGCATTTAGCTCTTAAAATGCAGATTATATATTTTTCTGGTAAATGAACTTAACAAGCAGAAGCAACCTGGGAGTTAAATCTCCAGCTCTTGTGCACCTGCTGACCTCTTTCACACAGTGACCATTGGCTAAACCTGGAGATTGCCTGTGTGCATTTTAGTCAGGTGGACAGGAAAGTGGAGGCAATTATAGTATTTCAGCCAAACTGTGGCTCTGCTCATGGAAGAAGCCATGCCTCCTCAGCAGGCTTACCAAATCCTCTTTGCCAGGAACACAAAGAAACACTGGTGGGGGGGCAGGAAATTTTTTCTGGCTCAGGTTTGGAGTTGTTTGTTAGGACTAAAGCAATGAGCCTTAGTTCTCCTGCCAGGGAAATCACCTCCTGCTTTCTAATTTGCTTCAATTGATCTCATAGTTATTTCTTTTTATTGGATGAAAATATCCCACATTCCATTTTCCAGGTAAGAAATGTAATTCTCTGGCATTGCCTCGAGCTAGGATTTGTTTACAACATTCCTGGAACCTTTACTGCAGTTTCCTTTACTTGACTGCCAACTGTGTTTAAGTGTCAAAGTATTAAAGGGCAGCTTTTCTCCAGGAGTGAAGATTAATTGGAAACAAACTGTTAAGAAACTTCATTTGCTGTTAGAGAAAATTACTTGCACTCTGAATATAGAAAATCCTTGGGTTTATTGATGAACAGTTATTCCAAGGGGACATCAGCTCCTCTCTAGTCTTCTGTTTAGAGCTGGCTCCTCCTAGAACTTCTTCCTTCACTACTACTGTGCAGTTAATATCCTGACTCCTATGGTAAAATGATTTTTTCATTCTTTTCTTTTTCTAATAGAGTTTAATTAGCCCATCCCACCCCAGTGACTGATCAGTAATTACTTTGCGAGCCCTGCAGATTTCAAACACCTGCAGGGCAGGTGGAGCAAAAGAAAAAAAACACTGCTCATTTTGGACATAACCTTGGGATTAATGAAATCTGTTATCATGCTTAACAATTCCTAAAAGCATTATATAAATTCAAAATTGAATATCTCAAAATTCTCAGGTGTTTTATCAGAGTATTTCTTCTGGTATCTATCCTAAATAGTCTCTGCTAAAAGTAATGATAATAAATAATGAAGTCTCTGATTGTCTATTACTAAAAGTATTCTACAAAACTGGTGAAAGTCTGTTTTAATCACCCATTTTTTTTTAGGCATTTTGCTGATGTTTGCTAACACTCCTGGATAATTCTGTTTCAATTTAGAGCAGCTAGGATTAGCCAGCACCTGTCTGGGATTATGTGTATATGAGATGCCTCCTAAGTGTACTCCTGTATTTAATGCACAGACTGTAGGATCCAGGTCTGCTTCTGGTCTCTTTTACAGTGGAACAGCAGAACTGGTAGAAAATCCTTCTGTGCAGGTACATGAAATGTAACTGTGGTATTCCTCAGCAGCTTTTTAAAATAAAGCAACTTCTGCTCCTGTACATTTTATTACAGCTTAGATGAGAATTTTACCTACAGTAGAATATTTTAAATGCGCTGGTAGACATCAGTAGGAACTCCTTTGCTCCCTCTCATTTAAGCAGCTTGATTTGTGTCTTAGACAAAATGAACAAGTTGATTTTCTCTTCAGGATGTGTGTTGATTAGAAAAAAAAATAGAAGAAAATTTTGGCATAGTTTCAAAATAGGTGCCAGAAAGAGATGGAGCCTTTCCCCACCTCATCCTTTTTACTTTGTGGGTTTATCACAAGCTCATCATCAGGTGTAGGGTGAGCACGGGAAGAAAAAAGATGTGGCTGAATTTTACCAGAGTGTAACTTTGTTTTATGTTGCAGGAAAGGTAATAAATTAAAAAATGTGGAAGATGTTTCTACTTCTCTTCTTCTGTGTTGATTTAGCACAGTTGCAAGAGGTTGATTTGCAAATCTCAGACCTTTTCAATAATGCTCCTCACACTAAAGTCACAGAGATCTGCAGGGAAATCTTTAGTCTTATGATGAGAAATTACTAAGTAAATTGTCCATTGTATCTTGCATAATAAATTGAATTTTCCATTATTTTCATTAGTTTCCTATTTTGGCAGTAATTCCAGGTTTTTTTTGGCTTCCTCATCTTTCCTCTTTCTTTTTATTTCTGTTTAAAACTGAGTTTCTAGCTATAAGTTTGATTCATTCTCTAATCTGGCTGTAAATTAGGATTTGAGGTATTTTTTATTTTGTTGGGGGATTTTTGTTTCTTTGTTTATGTTCAAATTCCAACGGGGCTGTGATGACTTTTAAAGAAAACAAGACCCAAAAAACCAAAGCAGAAATAACCAGCCAGCCAGATGCTTCCACTCTTCACACAACTGAAGCAGAGGAAGAATCAACTTAATGCCATTTCAAAAAATAGTATTTTTTTAAGTAACTCTGTGTTTTCAAGGGGCAGAGGAAGGGCAGAATGTTGTATGTTTGAAGCCATTTTATCTGCAGTTCCTAAACTAAGACAAAAGAGGAAAATTCTCAGGTAATAGATATTTCTCCAAGTTCCTACTTGTAGGGTAGAGAATGAGCTGAAAACAGAAACAAACGCGAGCATTTGCTGGGTGTAATGTAGAAGTTCCTCTTTGCCCTCTGTTCATGCAGACTGCTGCTTGTCCCCATGATTTGTTGTCTTCTTTCAGCATGTTTTTGACTTGCTGTCCTATTTCCAAAATTAAGCTAAAGTATCATCTTGCATTGTTTACCCAAATACCTATTAAATCAGAGAGCTTAATTTGATTGCATTTTCTTTAAGTCTTTGTACCATTTCAAGGGGAATTCTTGACATCTTGATAGTGTATTATAATATCAGTGTATTATTGATGTTAACATTAGCACAAATCATCTACTTGATATCAAAGGCAGGAGAGTGCTTTTAATTTGTCGTTCATGTTTTTCTGCCAAGAGGAGAAGCTGTTATGCTTGTTTTTCTTTTCTTTTTTTTTTTTTAATTGGAGTTTGCAAACCTTTAAAATGCACTTTAAAATGCTGCTGCATTTGGCTGTGTCCAGTGCTTTGAGCATGGCCAGGGCAGTGGCACGTGGTGCTGGAAGATGCTTTGAGAGAAGTGCACGCCAGCTCTTCTAGAACAGCCCTGTTCTTCACAATTCGTCAGGTTCCCTTTAAAACCGAAACTCATCTCTGTCTCTTGGGTAGCTCAGGAAAATCCTTGGGAGTGTGAAGTAGCTCCAATGTGCAATAATGCCTGCAAGTGTTTGAAAAGTGCCCCTTGAGCAGGAGCCCTGTCAAGCACAGGCCTGCTGAGCGCAGTGTTTGTGCACTGAGGTGCTGGTGAGAATACAGTGGTGGAAGGAGAGGAGCAGCTCCCAGTGTTTAATGTTGGAAGCACTTAGGAAAAGAGAAGAGGATGTCTTGAGTGGGGGAGCTGCTGCTCTCTAAAACTTCAGTGTTGGCGAAGAAGTGGCCAAAACAAAATTCCTCAGAGGACTGAAAGAACTGAATGGAAGCTGGTGAAGTAGAACTAATCTGAGGGAGCTCAGTACAGCCCGGCAAGCAGAGAAAAATCTCATTTTGTGTGATTACTGAAAGAGGAAACCTATTTTTGGTGCTTTGAGTTGGGTGACTGTAAAGGGAGGTTAGTTTCTGTTTCCTTGTGTGAACTTTACTTCTGGTGTGACTGCTGAGCTCTGTATGGAAGGAAAAGCCATTTGTATATGACTAATAAGCCATGTCACAGCCTGACAGCTCCTGGCAAAATAGTTCTCAAAATAGTTAAGTGCCTTTCATGTTTACTCCAGGTGACACAGATTTGAGGTTATGATCTAAAACACACTGAGCTTTTAAAGCCTCTCAGCTGCACAGATGCAAACTCCACTAATCCTGAAGCAAAATGTGGTCTGTTCTTCATTAAGTGCAGATGAGTCTCCTTTTTTACTAAGTCCATTAACAGATGACTAAATTTAGGAACACGCACAGTTACAATCAGTGGAATATTCTGAACCTTTTTATCTTCTTTCTTGTGCTGGAATTGCTGTGCTCTGAGAGGTGTCAGATCCCAAACCCTGATGTGGAACCTGGGTTATTCTGCTGCCTTTGTAGAGTGCTCTTTAGATGTAGATCTCCTGTGTTTCTACTTATTTCTTTCATGGTGATAAGGAAGTGAGGAAAATCATTGTTAAAAATTCAGCTTTGTTACTGAGCATCGAGTGGCAGCAATCTCGATTCCTGGCACTGCTCTGTTTCCTGGGTGCAAACTGGTCTCTCATCTGTGAATTTCTGTTGTCTTCCACTCTCGCCTGGAAAAATACTCAGTGTAACCAACTAACCTAATGAAAAACTGTTGGTTTTGCAAAACTGGGGTTTAATTGGTACATTCTTTTTATTAGTACAGTGCTCACTGTCATGACGTTTTCTGGTTGTTTTGAAAGTGCTATCACAAATAATTAAAAGAATGGCAGTTATGTGTGATGTTAACATGATGTCTTTTTCATCCAAGACAGGAGACATATTAGACCAGCGCCATAACTCTCACAAAATTGCACAGATCAGAGATTATGGACTTAAATTGGTTTAGCATTTTCCTTGACAATGTGATCTGATCAGCACTGCAGGGGGGTTTATACCTCCTAACCAAAACCATGACCTGAAACAAGGCTGTCGTGCTGCTTGCCTGAAGAATTAGGGAGGTCATTGTGCCCATCTCATTCCCTTCTTTCCATTACAGGTACTGCCTCTGGTTCAGGGCACTTACCCTGCAGTTTGTGGTACTGAGCTTTGTGTATCACAACTGAATAAAGTCACCAAATTAATTTAAGGCAGTTTTTGGCAGATTATTAATCTATCATTAGACTGTTATTCCAAAAATTGAGGTATGTTTGCCTACAAGTTAAGTTAGTCCCTTACGTACATAACTATTTGAAATGAGAAAAATAACTTTGCAGTTAAAAACTTGCTTCTTTTAATGATACAGTGGTAATCCTTTAAGTTATAGTCAATAAAAAAATTATCCTGACCACTTTTTATCTTGGAGGTCTGTAGTTAAGCAATTGTGTCTTGCTTTAAATTAATTGATGCTGTCTTAAAATCTGGTTTCCAAGTAGAAGGAATGCAGAGGGGTATTGCTTTGGACAAGCTGAAAATTGTGTTTTAGAAAGTCTGAAGACTTGGAACTTTGTACTCCTTAGTCTTTAATATTCTCATAGTGATCAGTGATCCTCAGTGTGAAAATCAGCCTTTTACACATTGGAGGAAACAAAATTGGTCAATGGATACAGAAAGCCTTAAAAGTGCAGTATTGGTACCTGTCAGAGAGTTCTATGTCTTCATCTGAGGGAAAATGTGTTGTACTTGCAAATTTGTATTTCCTTAGATAATCTCATTCCAGTCAGTTAGAAGCTTTTACCCTGTTTTCAAGTTGTCCTGGCTTGTAGTAGCTTTATGTTAACTTTTCCAGAATGATGCATGGAGCTGCCTAGCCTGATTCATACCCATGGCACAGTTATGGCTAGAGGGGAATTTAATAGCTTGGTAGTGAGAACATATCTAGTAGGAACAACAGTGGCCAGGATTTATAGTGTTTTCAGAGCAGAATAGGCCAGATGGAGTGCATACAGAAGAAATATAGAGTCCTTACCAAGACCTTGTTCCTCTAAAATGTTTTTTGTGTGCACCCACATCATGTAGTTTAGCATTGACTCAATAACATAATAAAAATTTTATTTTTCTCCTGTGCACTTCCTTACCCATAGGGAATAACCGGTATCATGGAATTTCCTGGTTAATTAGCAGTTTATAAGTTTGGTACTTATAGTTCTGAGGGTTCTTAAACAAGTTCTTAAGAAGTCTCAAAACCCTCGGGTTTCACTTAAAACCCTAATTTTCCTGTTTCTTACACTGCCCTCTAGCGCTGAGCTTTCTTTGGTGTATGTAACTTTTGTGCCACGACTTCTTAGGAGCTGTTGGGTTATCGAAGTCTGCCAGGGCAGGAAACATCCACTTTCTCTATGAGAACATCTGTCCTTGTTGGGTGCTAAACAGCAGAATTAGACTGAATTTCCACCCTAATATGCACAATAAGTATGGGATTATTTATCAGAAAAAAACTCAAACAGAAATAAATGAAAGTATCTTAGTAGCATGCTAATAGCTTATACCATTATGTATGTGTACTGGCTGCTTTAAAATGCAATAAAGGTACCATTTAAATTAACAGCATGTAAATTGGGTTTTGACTTCTAAAAATTTTTAAAATTGAGATAGTTTTAGGATTTCCTTCTGTGGGTGCTGCCATTTACAGTTTAATCTTTAAAGTTTTGTCTGTTTGTGTACTATGCAAAGTGTAGCCATGATTTCTTGACAGCTGTTCAGGAGAGGGATCACCTTTTTGTTGTTGTTTTGTTTTTCCATTCCCTGTCTGTCTGATCTGTCCTGTGTTTGCACTAACTACACAGTGTGCTGGGATATGCAAAGACTGGATGTTGAGCTGAATCCTTTCAGTGTGCTTGTGTGTTGTGTATGTAGTTTGGATAAGGTTTATTTTTTCTTTAAGATTAGGGCTCTGCTGCTGTGTCATCTGTGCAGACAGAGTCTGACAGGCTTTGTCAGTCTCTCTGAGGAACCCTGGCAACTTCAGTATGACTTACTAAGCTGTAAGTAAGCAGCAGCAGCAGAATTTAACCCACTTAGATATTGCATTTTTTCTTAGCAGCATTTCTGCTAAAGTCATTTCTTGGGAAAAAAAACCAGAATGCCAAGAGGAATTAACTTGACTTGAATATTCAAAGCAGTACAGTTCACTTTTCAGCACAAAGCTGTATTAATGTTGACACCTTGCCAGCAGTACTGTGATTTTTTGGGGAGGCAAGGGAATACATAAAATAACTTTTTTGAGGGAAGATCTATTACTGTAACTTTCAATTTTTGTCTTCTGCATATATGTTTCTCCATGGCTGATGCAGTGGTGCATCTTGGTGAGCTGCTTCTGCTGTTGCTTGTCGGTGTTTCACCATGCCATGCAAACAAGGATGTTTTCATTTAGAGGTTCACTCATCTGATACAGGATTTATAGCAGTGTCCTGCATGGGAGCAGCCTTGCAAGACAGGAACTGTCAAACTGCAATTTTCGAGGATGCTGATAAGGTGTTTTCATGAATCACAATAGATTTTAAAAGTGTGATCTTCCTCTGTGTGACAAAATTGAGGTGAAGTTTTCACACTTCTAAACACTGTGTCATGGCTCTACCACCCAGTGCAAGACTGGGATTTTTACCTGTCACACACAACAGCCTCTGGCAAGAGGCTGGAGAGGGTATGGATTGCCTGACAGATGAAGGGCACCCGTAGAGGAAAAGGATGAAAGGATCCTTCCTTCCATGGAAAGCTGAAAGGCTACTGCCTGTAGGAAATAGAATATGGAGCTTCTAAGTGCTGGGAGAGAGAGCCAGAGTCTGAGGCCATTAGGCCTCATCAGAGATCTGAGGTTTGTTTTGTCTTTAATGATAGTCTGCCTAGATGCACATCACAAGTCCACCTTGCACGGTGAGGCGAGGCACAGCTGCAGCATCACCTCTGTAACCATGGCCTGCCCCTTCCCCTCTGGGCTGGGAAATCAAAGGGTTGGGCACCGGAGAACCCAGAGCAGCTCGAGATCAAAGCCTTACTGCCTACAGCCTGGCATCACTTCCAACTCACTGTGCTTTTTGTGAGCAGCCTGTCCCACCTGAGCACCTGTCACTTAGTGCAGTTATTGATGCCTCGTGCATGTCTTTCGCTGGCATAGGGGTGTGCCTGCTGACTTGCTGCATCCTACCTGCTTGTTACTGGCACTTAATGAAATCAGCAGATAAGGTTACACTGCAGGCTTTGTGAAGCACTTCTGTTTCCATGGAAGGCATTTTCACAGTGGTAAAGCTTTGTTATGAAACAATGCTGCTTTTATGAATAGACCTGCAGTCAAATAAGGGGTAGAACCAAAATGAAACTTCGGGACTTGTGAGAGCAAACAACGTGTCTGAATCTATTTGTGCAACTATTTTGGCAACCCTTCTCTTGAGCCATTCTCTTAATGGTGAACCTGTTCATGATAGCTTTTCTTAGGAGGAAGTGTTGAAATCTGAACGAAGTTGAAAGAATGAGCGTCTCTTAATGAAATTCAAAGGCTTTTATGGACATTAAATATGAGTTATTAAATGATTGTATTAATTGATAATAAATTAAATACCTTCTTCAGAGGTTGTAGAATAAAGCAGCAATCAGACAACAAAATGTCTATCCCTTCTTATGTCAGTGGTGTCTCTTATTTTGGTTTCTTTGACTTATTTTATACAGTGAGCAATAGAAAAAGGAGAGTGAATTTCTGTCTAGGAGGCTGGTCAGTGAGATCACATGAAGCAGTAGATTTAAACTAAGATGAATTGTGTAACTAGGAAATGAAGGTAAGAGCTAAAGAGACAGAGCTCTTGGAAGAGACAGCTTTTGGAAAACAAGCTGTGGGGTTTTTGGCTCAGGTAAGCAGTGTGTGACCAACTCCAGGCTGACACCATGCCCAGCCAGGCTTCTGGAAGGAGGCTTCTTTGGCCCAGGTGTGCAGCCAGCTGACATCTGCATAATAAATCTCTGGTACTCATTGATTTGCCTGCAGGGTGTCAGTCTGCCAAGAGGTAATACCAGGCTCATGTCTGAGCACAGTGTTTTGCATGGTCTGTAAAGTTAATGTAGGGAAAACTCCAGGATAACATTTGCAGTAATGTGCTGCAGACAGCAGGATTTCTTGCCACAGGAGAAATGGAACTGATCTCTCCTTTTTGGTAATGACTGAGCAGATGAATGTGCCTACCTTTGTAGTGCTTCAGGCAGGGCTGCTCAGTGGCCACCTTTGAGCCTGTGCTCCCCAGGACCATTCTGAGATTGCACAAATGCTAAGGATGCCTGGCTGGGAGACCTCAGGCCATGACCTGTTTACAGAGGTCAAGGCATCAAATGCACTTGGTGACTTGTCAAAAGGCAGCTGATGGTCTTGTAATCATTATTGTTATTTCTTGTGAGAGACTGGCTGCAGAAAGCTGCTTCCCTCAAGGGTTTTCAGCCAAATAAAGGAAAGGCTTTGTCATCAGAGATGCGTGCTTAATTCCATTGATTGGAATTGTAATTGAAAGTTCCTGATAATGTTTTGGGTTTTTTTTTCCTGTGGGGCAATGTACTGAAATAACATGTTTGCTTAGCATACAAAAAATTATTGCATTTGGTAAGTGGTTTAGTAGTGCCTGTAGATTAAATTCACAGGTATCCATTGCTAGAAAATCTTAAACTGAGATACAGCCTGGATTACTGAGCACTTTTTCAATCAGAAAACAGCAAGAGGTTCATAGATCACTTTAGGAAATACTCTTGCCCACAAAATTGTTAGATAAAATTCAGTATATGCCTGTGTAAGGGTGAGTCTGTAGAGGCAGTTATTTCTGGGATGGCTCTTCATCCATGAAAAGACAGAGACATCTGTGACTTCCCATGCTGCTGTGGTTTTTGAACTGGTATTCAAATGTTATTCTGCCTTTTTTCAAGTTAGGACCCTCCAAAATGATCTGAGTTTATCGAACTTTCATAATTTCCAAGCTCCTCTGCCTGACATTTATCTGTATCAGTAGTAGGGCCTGTCAGAGTAGTTTCCTCCTTTGACTGAGGGTTTAGTTTGTCTTTCATCTCTGAAGAGTGGGAGCTGATTCCCAGATTCAGGCTGGGAGACAGTACTCTGACAAGTAAAGAAACATTTCATATTTGCAGAGGTGGGTAGGGAAGCAAGCACCATTAGTTTCCTGTCAGTATTGTCAGGGAGAAAAAGGAGAACATCTTGAACAAATCAAACTACTTAATCTTCTCAATTTATGTTTTTGCATTTTGGGTTCTTTTTCATAGGAGACCAAAGGATGCTTCTTGGATTCTTTGGGAGTCAGGATTCAGATGGCATATTCTGCTAGTACATAAACTGCTGTCTTTGGGTGTTTCCGTGAAGCTTAAACCAGCTCTCAGGCCTTTAGGTGACGCTGGGTGCTGAAGAGAACTTTGGGGACAATTGAAGTTTCTGCCTATAAGACACATTGGCAGTTTTTCAAAAGATTCACTTTAATTTTCATAAATCTCTGTGTTTGTAAGTACAGCTCTTTGGAAAGGAGAGTTCCTATTTGGTTGGGTCACCATCAATGGCTATGGTGACTGTTGATAAATAATTAGAACTTCCAGAAAAAGAAGATTTTTTTTTTCTTTGTGAGGCTCTAGTTTATGTTGACAAATTGGAGTCAAGCAAGGCATTTGATATTGCTTTACTGGCATCCTTTTGGATTTTAAAGTGTTTACAGAAACAAGGGGTCCTCTGGGTTAGATTATGTGGTCAGCTGTGATGTGTCTGTCACAGAGAGCTCACAGGTCACCTTGAATAGACTTTCTGAGCAACTAAACATTGAGAATGAATGCTTTGATTTCACTGTACCGGAGCTCTTCTTAAATTGAATTCTAGGTATGTCTTTCTACCGCCTCTTGTTTGGCATAGCAGCCAGAGGTGTGGCCTTGTGAAATGAAAACCTTTTCTAATGAGACAAATATTAGAAAGTGATGATCCCAGTAGCAATATGGAGTAAAAATTCAAATAGCCTGTATTGGTAAGCTGGACCGTAAAGTTATTGCATGACTGAAACTGGTTTGCTATTTAAACGTGGATGCCAAGCACAGTGAATTTTCTCTCTGTTGGATATGTAGTTTTAAAGAACTTATTTTACACACAGACTTGGCGGCTGTTTTGTGCATTATATACAGATGCCATGTTTTTCCCCTTGAAAACTTCAGTTTNATTATTTCATCTTACTATATAAAAGCAAAACAACCTTCTTTTCTGATAAGGTTCCTTCTGAAATTTAATTCATTTAGGTTTATCAGTCCTGGCCTGTAGTCGGATTGTGATGAAAAATAATTGTTTCTACCTAACTTTATTTGAATATTAAATGTTGAGCCTGGAATGCTAATAGTTACGCTGACACAAGAGAATGTGAGGCCATGCCATGGGAGGAGTTACAGGCGCCAAGTGCAGCTCAAATGAGGCATCCTTGGAGCCTGCTGAAATGGAGCAATGAAAGCCTGAAGTTTTCTCCTTTTTCTCTCGCAGAAGCTCCGCCAAAACTGGAAGACACCCCTGCTGAAGCGTTCACCGACTCCTCGCTGTTCGCTCACTGGGGCCAGGAGCTGAGCCCCGAGAGCCGGCGGCTGGCGCTGAAGCAGTTCCAGTACTACGGCTACAACGCCTACCTGAGCGACCGCCTGCCGCTCCACCGGGCCCTGCCCGACCTGCGGCCCAGCGGGTGAGTGCTGCCCTGCCCTGCCCTGCCCTGCCCTGCCCGGCCCTGCCCTGCCCGGCCCGGCCCTGCCCTGCCCGGCCCGGCCCT